>UZAN01044513.1:12138-35933 GCA_900618425.1 Echinostoma caproni | reverse complement strand
AACGGGTTACGTAATCGTTGATAATCGATTTGGGTCATCGCAACGTTCCTGCGTGATGTTGTCCGCTTTGGACCGGGGAAGTTTGAGTGCCTGAACAAGTGTTTTTTGAGCACACAATTCTGGCTTCAACAAGCGGATGATAACTGCCTCGGCTGTTGCTAGCGTTTTAATTCGAACAGCCTTGGGACGCGATAGATGATGGTGAAAGCAGGAATAATATCCACCCCATGTCCAGTTTCGACCAAATGCGCAACAATGGAACTGGAAATAACTCCGATTGCTCCGTGTCTAAGCCAAATAGGTTGATGTTCCTTGATGCGCTTAGATAGCTGCCTTGTCGTACGACCTACATAAGTGGCACCACAGGTGCACTTGAATTGGTAGATGAGTATTGACGAGGTCAACATAGGCAACTTATCCTTGTTCTGACATCGGATGACGGGTGATGTTGAGAACACGCATCTGAGTTTGGCAGCATTGAACGTTGTTTTGACTGCGGCACTCAGGACTCTACTAACCCTTTCAGCTGCTGAATCTCCTTTGAACGAAAGTTTGATGATCAAAGTCTTTTTCTCAGCTCTACCTGTAACAACTTGCTTTTATGTTTCAGACCAGTTGCGATGGATGAACATTTCCGGGTAGCCATTTTCTGACAGCGTTTTTCGCACAACTGCTAATTCTGTTTCTAAAGTGTCTTCTGAGCGGATGTATCTTGCTCTGAATAGAAGACAGCCGAATTTGCTTCATCGTTTATGCATACCGTGTTTCATCATTGTTTTTTTTTATTTACCCGGACATTTCCACTACGGAAGAGGAATTATTTAGGAACTGAATATTCGTAATTGTGTTTTGTATTCGTATGACTTATGTAAGCTTATTCGGCCTACGTTTCAGTTAAAAATGTACACTGGTCGTCACGCGGAATGAAATATACGGTTTCGTATAATATGCAAACTAAGAATGCCATTGGAATTTGTTTCATGTACAAAACTTCAAAGTTAATTCACTTGCTACCTGGTCCCTATTGGTTATAAGGGTAAATGCCGAAAATATGAGATTGTGAAAGGATGGAAATGACAAGACGATACAGCGTAGTAAACTGGATGAAGATGGTCATCTACAATCTTATTGGGAAATTTAACACAAGAGTCAATGTGACCATTAATGAATTCTGTGGTTAACTAATCGATTGAGATTGATAACGCTCAATTGATAATCAATAAACCACGACGGATGGTTTGGAAGATTTGTTTTAAAAGATCAAAAAACACGATGGGGCGAAAAAGAATAGAATGCGGAAAAAGCCTCAGTGAGCTACAGAGCACAGAAGTGACTGTGGGGTTCAGAATTGCCTGAGTTTGCGTAAGTGGAAAGTAAGATGTCTCAATTTTCCCATACTGGAGATTATTGTCGATGATGCACCCAGGTACTTGACCGAGGTCATTTCGGATATAGGTTTACACATAGGGGTGGCAGATTCCGTTGGCAATGAGGAACTAAAAAAAAACTGAAGATACACTCTAAGTACTCAGATGTGTTAAGACTGAGACCAGATTGATTGGCAAAACGGATGGATGTTAGATCGACTTTCACTGGAGAAATCAAATTCCAAGATTAGATTTTTTTATACCAAACGACTTCTTCAGTATACTTTTGGATGTGTACAAGGAGTGGGTTCGAAAGATCACCACTAAGAGCAGAAAATAATATGAAGATAGAACAGTACCCTAAAACACACCATAATTATTAACAGGAGGTTTTGATATCTTCCTTCTCTATTTAGTGAACGGGACCTTCTGTGTGGTGTAGTCGGAAAGCCGTGAGAGAAGCTATCTTAGAGAGCCAAAAGATTCAGATTTGAAAAGATCGGATGATCGAGAAACGCGGACGAATAGTCACGAACAAAAGCAATAGAAAGACGGCCAATTTGTTCAATGACTGATCGGTACAATAGATTAGGATGGATACAGCGTCCAGTATGAATCAGTTTGGTTTATATAAAAACTGAAGTGGTCAAAGGGGATTGTGGTGGTTGAATGCAAGAGAATCAGAATGGTCTTTTCAGTCACATTTAGAGCTCAAGAGGTCAGCGTGAAAGGACGAAATCGTTTGGCAGATACAGTTGCGGACAAATACTTGGGGATTGAAATTTATCGTAACTTGACGCCAAGAATCGGGAATCAACGGAGAAGACAGAGGCTCGTTATCCTGACCTACCATCATACTGGCTAGGAACCTGCTCCAAAGTTGCCGATTGCCAGAAGAATACCATTTGGACCTGCAGCCGAGGATGCGTTGGAAAATTTGAGAAGCCTAAAGATTTCATCATTGCAAAAAGCTATTGAATTGGATTCTTGTACCAGAAGGAGGAGATCTGGCTCTCTTTTGACTGGTGGATGAAAGCGATGTTGAGACGACCTCCATCGGGGTACTCGAGTGTTTTCTGTTCTGTTCACAGAGAATACAAACACCTTGGCATAGAAGCCTGGTACTTTTTGTTCGCGGCCTTTGGGCAGTGAAGAGTGCATTCAGATGCGTTATTTCAGGTTTTATTATTAAGTCGAATAAAGGTTAAACACGGATGCATGGCGAGATTTGTTGTTCCTTTCTTTGTGCTTTCTCATTGTATTGTATTGTATTGTGTATTGTGTATAACTTTTGCAAGCACTGGAGCTGACAATTCGGTTAAAAAGCATACACGCTAACCGTCACAATGTACATAATCAACAGGGAGAAAAGTTTTTGCAGGCATAGAGACATTCATAATCCAAGGTGAAGACAAAGTTCACTTATTGTTCGCTCTTTGTTTGTGAGTAGACGAGCAATATACGGTATGCGTGAATTGCGGTATGCATTAATTCGAGATTTGATTGATTTCAAAAAGGTGGGATAATTCTACCGCCTCAGACGTGAGGCAATACAAGGGAGAGAGAGAGTGAGTGATTTGATCGTTTCAATGAACAGACTAACACGTTTGAAAAGCGATGAACCAGAATCAAACCAAGACTGACCAATCACAGCAGAACGATTGCGAAGATAGATGCGGTTGGGTGAACAGTCCCTTAGATGATATTTTATCTGATTAGAACGTATGAATGTTTGATAAGCAGTGTGAGAGTATATCTTTGGTCTAACAAGAAGAATACTATGCTCACTGGTAAAAACCAGGGTTAGGTGTGTTGTGTTCACTCTATCCATCACAGAATCATCCCTGGTAGGAGAAAGAGATAAATGAGATAGACCAAACGGAAGGAAGAGGGAATTTCTCTTCTATGATTGAAGTCACTAACCACCAGATGAAGATTTTCATCTAATAATGGAACTAGGAACGGGATGTAGGACTGGAAGAAAGCGGAACAAAGCAGAGATTTCCGTCTGAGAACATGAAGGAGATACACATTACACATACACAGTAGCGATGATTGTACTTTGTGACGGGGACATGTGTGCTAAAAAAAGGAACAGACAAACAGTGAATGCATTCGTTAGAATTGTTTTATATCACATCCTCGAAGTTTTGATGCAACCAACTAGTTTTTACACATGCAACACATGTGTTGTAATTAATGCTTGTGTTCAGAATGGAAGTTAAACAAGCGATTAGCGAGCGCATGTTAGCGTGGACCAATGATGACACGGCATCTTGGCAGAAGAACTGTGAATTCGTGGAGTCCGTGATCCGCCCCGTTTTTAATCCAAACACATTGATGAATCTCACTAAACGCGCAATTTGTGGGAAGCATAAGATTCACAATTTTCAGTCGGAGAAGACCTGTAGATCCTAGGCATGCTTTGCATCGAGAAATTGACGAAACAAACGCAACCACAATCACCAGCGTGTAATGCAGACAATCGGACGGCGAATTAAAGTCTTTTCTTGACTTGGATGAAAATGAACTGGTGAGTATAAATGAATAACTACGAATACCTAATCTAATGTCAACCCTCTTTTGATGCTTTTGTTTTGTAATTCCAATAAACGGACCATCGACTAGTCCTTTAGGTTTTCACATCTTATATTGTGTTTATGGAAGGCTTTGATCAATGTCGACACATTTTAAAAACTATCATAGGTATAGTTGATAGAGCACAGACAGATAGGTTCACGACAAAGACAGAAATAAGGAGAAATTTTGGTAGCGTACTGCCAGAAAACTAGTAGTGATAACTAACCAAAAAACCCGGGAAATCCCACTACTGCATCCATTTTATCACAAACAGTGGACCGGTCATGTTTGAACAAAAGCACTTGTCACATGATTCATATCTAGCCATGTCGACGAACTTTTAGGTAGAAACAGCCGAACCAAACAAATATCTTGTCTAAATTGGGACCAGATGCAACCAAAACGCCACCCAACCAGATCATGTTTGTTTTTTCTCCATCTATAAAATTCACTTGTCACTGATTAAGATTGACCTTTAGTCACTGTTTTGTAAGATTTTATGCCATGGATATCTCTAGCCCAAGTTATCAAAGATAGAAAAACAGAGGGCTTTTTGTGTGATATAGTGTTGGAATGACATGATTAAGGTGTACTGAAAACGAACTTGTTTGCCGCCAATTTTGAGTTCTCATCATTTACGGTTTATTTTGATTGTACACGTTGTACTGCATGAATAAAAGAATAAATAAAAATGTCACCTACCTGAACAATCCGATAAACGCAACTTGTTTGAGATGATTGTTTCGGTGAACTGACAGTCTGGTTCTGCAAAAACGCTAGAAGTTGGGCGGTGGTGGAAAGTTCTTTAAACTAACCGTCCGGGAGTCCGGGAGCTCGCCTACCCGTTTCCCCATCATCTGCATTTCCCCGGACAGAATTTATGCAGTAGCGGCTCCCTCCTGAAAGTTTACTGTCTTCCGATAATCAATAAACAAACTATGTGTTTATATTTGGTAGGCTCGCGACTCAGTTGTGTAAGCGCACTTCGAATAGCCAATTCAAATCACCCAGTGAAAGAACGCTCTTGGTAATAACCAGTCCCAGATTTCTTTGTATCTTCTGCCTCATTTAGTTCATCTGACTCCTTTGGGTGCACAGGTGACGTTCCAACCTGCTCAATGTCTTTCTATCTATGTCCACAGTAAGTGTCACCTGAACTGAAAATAACCAAACTGACAGACCGCATCTAACGCATTGATTGAGATCAATACAACTTCCAGACCTTTGGCGGTTTGCACAATAATCGTCCGTACTCGGTGCTCAATCTAACGTATGATGATTGTGAATAAACTATCATCACCCTAAAAATAAAAAAATAATTGATTGACTTACTTTTTTACTGGTAATGCGAACTCTATTTTTTCCATTAGTTTTGAATAAAGTTGATAGTGTAAATCATGGAACAGTTCACCCACGTGTACGCCTCCTCCTCCCAACAAATACCACAAAATTGTAGTTCCATTAAAACCTATTTTATGTATTTGCAACCCGTGAAACACTCTCAATGGTTTACGGATGTTATCAGTACTGTTTTACCCTAGTAGAGACTTGTCGCGAGCGGGGGCGAGAGTACTGGAAAACCGATTAAGCCACCGATTACACTACCCGGTTCTTTTCGTACACGCGTATCATTGACTAAAAATATATTTTTATTCACAAAATAATTAGTCTATCTGATTTGTAATATTCTCTCGTCTCAATACACATACACTCGCGTTTAACAAATAAACAAAACAATATCTCACCTTTGGATATTTCAAACTAATAATATGTGTATTCGTATTTAACTAACAATTACTTATATGTAGTCGTATGGGATAAATGTCATTGATCTGAAGTGGCCGTTGTTACGACTCCATCCGTACGCATAATCTTTCATTTATCCAATCCACATTACACTTGTGAAGCACTATAGACTCTAGTGTTTCGCTCTCGTTCGAGTTCAACAACAGTCTTTCACTTTAAAACCCCGGTTCGAGATAATCAATATGTTGTAAGGAAATTTTAAATAGCTGAAAATGAGCGTTAGCATCATTCCGTCTCATTTTTCTCGGTCTGTTTTGAATAGTTGCGAAGTAATCGTGTAAGAAGTATAGTTCATTGTGTATAAGCTATTTGACCATCCCGATAATCTATCATCACAAAATACCCAAGAACATAATGCGGGACATAATATTCGGTAAATGTTGTGTTCGATCTAGACTTACGAATGACACGAACGACTCTTGATTAATCTCCAACAATAAAACGGAGAGAGAACACAGCTAGAGACAAAGTCAGTGTTTATTCCTTCAGTTAGATTTCGATACGCAAATATATAGCACAATCACGTATAGGAGAACTGCCCGAGACGTCCCAGTCAACTGGCGGCCTTGCCATATCAATTGATCGATCCAATTGGTCTCAGTTTGCCTGGAGTGTAGCAAACATGTGCGTGGTCTGACTCGGATGCGTGCNTATCCTGGATGTTACTAAGCGATCTACTCACTCACTAAATAGGGATGCAGTATACAGTTGTCAATCTGGTTGGCAACTGACGTTTCTATGACAACTCGGAACTACGAGGTTATGAAACTTGTGGCGAATTGGCCGGCGCACTCAACAGCACAGGATAAAATCAGATCCCTCAGAAGCAAAAACGAAAGACGGACATTTTCTATGCATCATTCATCACCAATTATCAAACCCACAAAATTGAATCGTGATTGTGTGATTGGGTAAAGAAGTATTGAACTGGGCAACCTGACAGTCAAACAGACGAGTCATGCGTTATCTGATATGTGAAGTGAATTTAACGATTTCTCCCGCTCCAAATGACCTCGGATTGCACTTTTCAAATCGGTCATTCGTTGTTTTTTCTCTTCTACAAACATTACTGTTTCTCCGACACGGTCACTCGTCACATCTTCCCCGTCGTCCGTAGCGAATGTGACCGTGTCCACTTCGTCCATCTCGCTCGCATCCCCTTTGGTCCTGTCCACACGCAGTGAGCTCTCTCGACTGAGGTGACCTTGTATAGCGGATTTGATTAGTTGTGTCGCAGCCTGAAAGAAGCACAGAAATAGAGAGAGAGAGAGAGAAAAAAAGATGGTTTGTCGTTTTCATGCGATACTGTAACATACGAATGAATTTACTGGGCTCAAATAGATACTGTGCTACTCCTAACCACAATAATCCCAAACTTCGGCGAATCTGATCATCTGATCAAGACGTTTCGGTAACGTTTAACTCAAAGATGAACAAGTGGTTAGTTCCCGCCAAATCAGTTATTCCACTTCCTCTTCTTTTGTCAACATACATATCCCTAATTGCTCCAGAAAATGATTTGGGCTGCTCATCCTTCATGCATAGTTCTCAGTTCATCCAGACAATCAAACATGTTCGAATGATAAAATCCAAATTTTGCTATTAAAAAAGTTCTTCACTAGTGTCAGACCACTGCCTTGTTCGGGCTTAGAACTCCGGGCCTATTGTATAGGAAACATGTCACGGTCAGAAATTCATGTCAACGGAGTTGTATGGGTGATTCATTTTGATCGTGGTGTAAAATACTTCTTAAAAACCATTCCGTAAACTGTTCACATCTCACCACTTCCGGAGTGAACAATCTGACAACAAACAATACCGCATATTCCGAACAGATTTGTAGGATAATGCCTGCATACAGTAATCAGAGATCGTGAGAAAACCACACAGCAGTGAACAAGCTCGTTTTGGGTGATTTATTCACCGGTGAAAAACCACAAGTTTTATCTTAACGATTAGCAGGGGAAAATCACTACCCGGATCCGATAATATTGCTCGCACTTCGGTCACTGCACTCATGCATTGGTTTAAGTCATTAGTAGACGACTGAAGCCCTAAGCTACCACAACTGCCAAGGATCAGTGGAACGTACGTATGTACAAGATTTTATTACAATTATTCAGCATTCATTCATTTACACACGTGCCAGGAGGGGTGGCGTGGCCAGTCCAACGTCGACAAGCAGTACATGTGAAATACAATCAGGATGGCGAGTTTACAAACTACAAAGCACAAAGTAATAAGCTAACGATCGGTACAGGTTGATCATCACACTGTGGCGCTCGTAACCGGCGGTTAAACGCTCTGAATGATGTAGTTGAGTGTCGTAAATAGTGGCGCTCGTGAATCTACTCTTGATCCTTGCAGCCTTAGTCCATTTGAATCCCCCTATTTTCACTTTGAATTGGCTCTCAAGATTCCAATATGATTTCTGCTCTTTTATCTGACTAGGCAGTCCAAATACAGTAACTGAAGCTCCTTGAGAAGGTGCATGATTAACGGTTACAACAACTGCAACTGGGAAGCATGCTGGGGTTTGACCAAAAGGAAACTTTCTTGTTTTCAGCTAGGGCCAGGTTTGTTTCAGCTGTATGTCCCATTTTCATGGCTTGAACAGAAACTCACTTCCGCACTAGCAGGGTATCACAAGAATGAACGTTGTTACATTGCTTCAAAACTGTTCTCACCATGTGTATTAGGAGGCTCAAATAGTCCGAAAAAATTGAAACAATATGGAGAGAATATTCGCTCGTCGATTGTCCTTCATTTTTATCTTCAGGGATTATTACATGACAGTAATAATTGTTTTCAACATGAAAACTGCTAGTTATGCGCCGATGAATATAATTGAACAAACCAAACGCTAGTTTGTCATTTAGTAAAAAAAAATGAGCCCGAGATAATGACACGATTCTTAAAAGTTAACGACTTGTGTTAGTGTTATTGTGTAATATCATTAAAAAGCTACTCAATTGTGTATGACGAGTTACGCTGTTTGAAAGGTATCTGATCAAAGATTGACCGAAACAATGTGACACGTTGCTGAGTAGTAAATTGTTCACGAGACGAATATGAAACAAATGGAATCAATGAAAGAAACTCAACAAAATTGCAGTGTCAAATATTTAAACAGATGCACACCTTATCCCAGGTTGTTTAGGCGCTGGCTCATGCATGCACGTGGCACAGTTGTGAATCTTCTGTGTCTTAAACCTAACAGATAGAGAAAGAGAGTATGTTCGATTCCAGAGGAAAATGACTTTGTATGCTTAGCAAGTGTTTGAGATGGGATGTTGAATCATGATACTCATGATACTCACAACTCATTTACCCCAATATATGGTTCAGTCTCTCAGTCCGGGGATAACAGATTTAATGCCTCGTGCATCTATTCATTATTCATGCAGTCCTGGTCTAAACGAATTCACCATCTTCCACTTGAACATGCTCTCAACACTGTAATGTTCATTCTGCTCTTTTATTCAAATGAGCCGCCAAAAGACAGCAATCTCAACCAGGCACGAAAGCATATGTTTATGGGTTGTAAAAACTGAAACTGAAACAAAGAAACACATTTTTTAAATAGCAATCTACCACTGACTGCTTATGATCAATTGTCTTGCTGAATTGGTAAGGTGACCCTTGTTGAACTGGCTATTTGCGCATCTTTACTCAGCTTCAACAGCATCACGCATCAAAAATAGAACAAGTGGATAACAATGCGAACCTCTTTATCACGTGCCTCAGCACGCATCTGCATGTTCTGCACTTTCTGTCTCTTGCGTAATTCCAAACCNCCACGACCTCGATGTGCACGCCATGCACGCTGAATCAGAATCGCCGAGTGTTCATCTTTCGATAGGATTGGTTCTGGATTGGGTTCATTTCTCTTTTTGGGGCTTCTGAAATTTGGAGATAAACGAATTACATGAATCATGAAGGCTTTTTTATCATACATAACAACACATTGTTTTTTTCATGCTTGTAAAAAGGCACCAGGCACTCTGGACTCGTCGCACACACACAAATTTGATGTTGGTTTACAAATTTATTCTTGATTTATCGGAGCAGAAGTCTGGTAAAATCATTGGTTGGTTGGTTATCACAAATATTTCCATCGCATGTGAATGCATTATCTCGTGGGGAATTAACGATCTCTCAATGAGTGAAACCCACACCAAAGACCATCAAGAGTGTCCGGTGTCTCTTTATAATAGAATGGGCTAGTTCAAGCTTGTTACCGTAAAAATTGATTGAGCCATTTGAACAAGGTAATGACCGTCGACCGCGTAGCTCGGGGTTAAGGGTTTGAAGTCCCAACCCGAAAGTTCGCGGTTTGAGTCCTGACAGGGACACACAAAGTAGACACTGCTGACGAGTCCCAAACAGGACGAAATAGCTGTCCAGGGATCTTTGTCATTTATCACAAACAGTGCCATCGCATGCAAAAGAAGGTTTCTGCTTCTAACACTTAGACTTGGACAGAAACTGGTTCAGTGGACAACAGAATGTTCTATGGCATTTGGTGGCTCGCTTTTGCTCTGAACCCCTATTAAACCTACGCAATAGCCTAACTGATTTATTAATTATTTATTTCAATCTAATCACCGTACAAGCAAACGAATGAATTAAAAACGTCGACAAAGAAAACAACGGAACATCAATTTCTACTGTTTTTTACTTATAGTAGTCAGATAGGGAATGTTTCCGTCCATAGCGATAGCTCCGGGGTTTTAATTGCTGGTACAAAGTACCCAATGGAATAATTGGATCACATCGCATGATACCGAAACCACTGGTGCTGATTTTCCCAAAGTGATTCCATTTGACAGTTCAATCCCATCGAATCCAATCCCGACTAATATTTATCCGGACAAACGTTGCACATCGTAAAGTGTTGCCTTGAACAACACAATCTCCCAGGGTTGCAATCAATGAAAATTTAACCTTTGACCCCGTTCCAGTAATGTCATTATTCATTTAACCTCATACCATGTGGATAACGATGCTCAAATGGTAGTTCTTGATCTTTGCCATGCCGAAACGATGCTTCTGTATCAGACACCAGTAGCATAGAATAGCAGTATAAACTAATAACTTCATGAATAGCCAGATATCATGAAGATGGAATTGACTGGCACTAAATGAGTCATATCCGTTTGGCATGACGGAAGAAGAACAACATAAGAATAGTACAGATAAGCATTACGGTACCGTTCTCTCGCAAAATCATTGTTCCAATTCTTTCTGTCTTTGGGGGAAATCGTTTGCCACATTTATCCCATTTCTATACACCTTGATTGGCCCCTTTCCTTTTCAGTTGTTGCATCATCACAGTACTTGTTCTTAGCCGATGTAAGATATATATATATATGTACCAATCATCATGTATATTTAGCCAAAGCAACTATGTGCTGAATAGAATAGAACAGAAAGCACCTGAATTTTTTGTTTCTTGCAGGCAATTTTGTTTCTTTTTCATTTCTTTTTACAATTCCATTTGCACTGTGTTTGGATTTCGTGCACTAAGATTTAGGTTAAGATCACATCATTCCGATGAGTATGTGTTTAATTTCAATGTACCCAGATTACCCCTATTCTGTATACTCTGTGTCAACTTCATGACTGACCGAAAATTTTTAAGACAATTATTTTTCAATCAGTGGAATCTAAAGATTGTTTTTCAAAAATCAATAAACTTTCATGATAAGCACTGCGGAACTCCTAGTGCTGATCCTCGAAAATCTATTCCAAGTCGTCCGAACTGAAGTCAACTTTTAATGGTGCAAGGCACACTGGTTCTTTTTTGTCTCAGATTGACTGCGTTTGTGCCTCGACCGATCTGGTCCGCTGTAGGCTAAAATTTACTAGAAAGTTCGCAAACAAATAATCCAGCTCCAAGAACAGTTGATTTCAATGAAAATTGACCTCCAACCATTTCAGAATATTGGTCTGTTACTTAACCGTTCCCCTATTTTTATATTATTTGCAACTCATTCATTTTCATTATTTAAATAAATAATTTTTCTGTGCCTCGTATGGATTTGATCACATTGGTTGTCCGCGTTACGAGTGCATTGCAAACTGCGCAAACGATGAAACACTGATGTGACTGAAGAGAGAAAGAGATACTCAAGGACTATAGGAATGTACAAGGTGAGATAGTGCATCAATGAAGAGTGGTCCAACTCGGTAAACCTTATTTCAGGCCATGCAACTGAATAACATTTTTCATTTGTAAAACATTTTGTTTGAAGTAGATCAGTGCTCTACTATGACACAGGTTAAGTTTATTCAAGTATTGTGTGTAATCACTTCAGATATTTTTGGCCAGAACAAAGAGAACAAATAAAAGTGCTGCAACAAAGTTACTCTGTCCTATTCAACCTCAATGATTCGTTTAATCTCACCAGTATATTTCATCCCTATCCCATATTTTAAATAAATGATTACACGCCGTTCGGTATTTACCATGTGAATACAATTTTTTATTTCAAACTCATGTGTGACAGACAGTATTCGGAGAGGACCCCGTGGTCACGAAGACCTGCTGTTCAATTATGGTAACCAGCAACCTGACCCCATGGACTTGAAATGGCAAACCACACAAGGCCTCGCTAGCTGGTTTAGAACTAGGCGACAGCAAAGAGGCCTACCACCAAAAGTGGGTGGCGGTGCTTGAACCTCGAATCACAGGGTCCAAAGTACATGGGTGATAGAGACTAAACCATTGCGCCAGCATCATTATGAAGAAAACAATTAATCCGTTTTTTTCACTCCATTCAATATTTATTGCGTCATTTCTCGTCAAATCACGAAATGAATGATAAAGACAGTCCGATACATCATAATAGCGTGACTGGCTATCGGAGTGTAGACATGGGAAATGCAGACAGAGTGAAATTCTTACAAACCACCAGTAAATCACTGTTTTTTCCAGTTTATTTTCAACCGGTTTATATTTTGGTCGTCTGATCTTTTTGGCGTGAAGCTGCAAAATCAATTTTCTGAGAATATGAGCAAGTGACGTGCAGTTTGGGGACTGTCTACAATAGAACCCTCGCGGAAATGAGTGATGGCAAGAAGGCGAAGTCGGATGATCTGTCCTAACACCACCAATTACGTCGACCGCTGAAGACGAACAGAACTAAACGGGGTCTGACAGCGCGATAGGGACCAAAGGTTGATACGAAAGGCTGAACGGAACTACCGTGAAACGAGACAGATTAGAGCGGAGATGACGCGAACGCAAACACTTCAAAACTCACAATCGCATTCGCGGTGAACTTCCAAATGTTTTTACCGAGGATTGATCTTCGCTTGCCTGATCCAATTGTAATCTTGGTTCCGCCAGGGAGAAGGTTCAAAGGGGCAAAATACAATATAGTTGAATAATGTGAATTTTGAATATGTCTTCAATCCTGTTTATATTGAAACGAATCCACAAGACAAGCTTCTTTACGTACCACACAAATGAAGTATAACTGACATACTGCTCACTCCTTTTCTATGTCTCCATTGATTGAGATTATATGTATTTTTTTACAGTTAATTTAACTTTGGTTTCAAATTTTTTTATTCGAGTTTCGCTTGAAGGGTTTTGGAATGTGTAACTAGCCACGGGTATAATGATGAGTTTTAGGGGGGCTATGAATGCTTTTACGTTTAAGGGAAATAAGCCGCTTTGGGGATGACCATAGGTTCAAAGTATTCATTATTGACATCACCAGGATTAGTCTGATTACAGTTGCTCGTGAATCATCCCGTTGAAACAGGGAAGGTACAAACACACTGTATAAATTGGGGAAAATAGTTAGGAACATCGTTGATCAGTTCCATGAAGAGAATTGACTAAACTATTGAGTTCTATTTGCCACAGTGTGTTTGTACAATCTGCTTGCATTTATCAATGAACGCAGCATCGATTTTGACCTAACGCGGTCTTCTTCACTTGATTTTGATAAACCAAAATACACACGATCGGAAAACTTGGTAAACACTGAACAGCCATCATTATCTTGCCAAATACGGTTACATAAATTGGGAAAAAAGAAGTTTCATGTTTGCATGGTGTTTTTTTTGGTATATTTGTTAATTATATTGATAGACAGAGTTTGTTGACAAAACCAGATATTAGGTGGGTAGAAATGGTTATGAGATATATTGAGGTTACAGATTGGGTACAGATTAACCATTTTCAGTTTTGGTTTACGGGTACGTGGAAACCGTAACCATCGAGCATTGGGGCAGAGTTCACCTCCCGGTAGCGGTGAGTGAAGCAGCTTCGCAAATCGCTTTGGAGAACTAAACAGGCGCATATTCAGTGCTGCACCTACTGATTAATCGCTTTGTCCGGTATCCCAAACTGAATGATTCTCATCCCTGTTCTCAGTTCATGCATCCAACACTCACATTTTTTCACGGACCACCCGGTAAATCTGTTCACCATTCAAAACGCCACCGCACATACACCGAGAACATCATGCAACCATTTACGTAACAGTACAAGTCAAAAGAAGAAGTGTTCGGGAACAACTGTGTGTTTTGTCCATTATACAATGATAATTTCTTATTTGTTAGATATGTTTTTGGAAAACATTTTTTGTGACTTTGAAATCCGAAGTCCAGTTAGGTGCTCGCATTGGAAAGAGTTATTTATACGGAATATTCGTAGCACTTTAGTGAAATATGAACCAACCTACACTCTGGAATTCCCTTCCAGCAGCTGTGGTGGAAGAGAAGACAGACGCTGCTTTTAAACGGCGTCTGGATGAGCACCTGAAGGGGCTATGGAGGAACGAACACTTGTGATCGGACCTTCGACCCAGTGGTGATGGGGCATACACGGACACCCTGTCCTCTGCCCTCAACCCTGAAGACTGAAGACAGACCACAGAGTGTGGCTGGAGTTCCGGGGTAATAATCCCCGCTGAAAATGTGTTGGTTGCGCGTCTGTGGTGTCGGTTTTGACTAGAGTGGAGCCCTGGGGTACACACAGATATTAACATGACTCGATTTGTATGTCAGTGTGTGTTCTAAGTCCGTGCAACAGATCCAAATTGGTTGCCTAAATACTATCAGATTGAGTTTGAAATCCAACAGAAGAATGTACAAGGTTATTCAAGGCTCCGATACTTTGGAGGAATAAATTAAAAAAATGATTGGGGCTACAATATGCAAAACCTAAACAACGGTCAGCAGAACTGACGGTTTGAGTTGAAACAGTATCAGACAACATTGCGACACCAAAGGCTCATCAAATATACAGAGGTATACAAAGCTTACAGATCGGAATAGAATAAAACCTTTTGAGGAAGCAGTAGTTGTAATGAAAAATTGTGAAAGAAAACAAACGCCAATTTCGGTGAGCAAAAGCAACCATTACGCCATTAAAAATGGGATGTTTCTAATCTGGAAGTAAGCGTAAATATTCAATCAGTCATGTTTCACGACACTATTCTGAAGCAAGACACAGGTTTGACGTAGCCAATGAGATTGACTCTCGCGAACTTTCTACAGACTTCAAGTAAACCTCTATTGTACTCATTATTCTTATTTGTCACTCTATACTCGAGTCATCCAATCAAAAGTATTTTGCGGGTGATTTCTATACCACATCAATGTGACGAGCCTACTGCTGATTGTGGAGTTCACATTAGACGTAAAGTTGACACGAACGCTTCTTGCTTAACCCCCAACAACGCGGGGAGAGAACACAACTAGAGCCAACCGCTTCAGTCTCAGTTTTTACAACCATCAACCATGCACTTTCGTCGACCGACCGGAGTGTGTTCGGTGATTAAGGTTCAATCAGCAAATAGATAGGATAAATCAGGTAAACCAGAAAGGCACAGTTGTGTCCTTCAACAACCGATTGATCGATTCGTTCCGGACTTGCCTTGTGCATCGCTAGGGTGCTTGCGGTGTAAAGCATATGCTTACGCGACCTGGTGGGTTCCTTGAGCTCCTTCCCAACACTGATTAGTCTTGAAACTACTGTACAGCTGTTTCATTCCAGTTAGAAGCCATCAACAGTGCATGCTATCCAAGCTTGCGACAAATGCGCGGGAACGTTTGGTCATTTATGGGGAATAGCCCATAGAGCTTTTATCTAAAGATAATTTTATTTCTTGGGCCCCAACCTAAGAAGTCGGCTGTATCGACGGAGGTCACTGCTGAAACTACATTCTTCACATAGTTACGTCAGAAGATGGTCTGACTAACTGCCTGACTCTTCTCCTAAACTTTCCCAGCACTTGCAAAGAGAGCACAGAAACGTATGCGATAGGCAGGCATACACCAAGGGTGACTAAGCCTTCCGGAATGATGCAGACTGATTAGTTCTTTTAGAGAACAACTATCCACAACTAACACACAACGTTGAAACTTATCATCGTTGCATACTATGCACTTCATATGACTGTGATCTATTACAATGGACGGTACCTCATTGGAAGGCCCATAGAAGAAAGTTCGGGCAGTTCAGTTTCAGCTTCAGGTTCTGTTGTGTCCCAAATTAAGTAGGCAAATGAGCACACAACGAATGAAACAGTAATTTTGTTGCAAGCAGCAAATATGTAGCCGATACACAAACACGGGAACAAGTAGGAACGATCAGTATGTAGGAAGGAAGGCAGGCAGACAGACTCCGGCTCACACGTTTCACTACATGCTCATGCCGTCAAGCCAGAATTCAAACAGTCAGTCGATCGATCAATCAATTTGACCACAGGCATGTATGGACATAAATCAGTCAGTTGTAAGCCATAACAGATTCTACAACCAATAACCCTGCACCTACTTGCGGCGCTTTCAGCTGCTGTCTTTTGGCTGCCCTTTCCAATAAAAGAACAGAGTGAATGTAGAAATGCTGAGAGCCGATTCAGTGCGAAAATAGGGAATTCACATAGAAGAAGGTCGCGAGGATTATGTGCGCCTCTGTTAGTGAAACTCAATGTCTCTAAACACTGGTTAGGATGATCCTGAGGTCCAAATCCGGGGAGCTCAATGCGACCTACTTGACCGAGTCTCGTGGATAGGGTTTTCATACCTTCATATCAAGTCTTAGTTTGACCGCCCTTGACCTTTATCCATTCACTAATCTCCTCGACAAATATAGCGCGCCGTGACCATCGGTGTAGTGACTTGCGTATCACATGCTGCAACCAACCAAGCGATCTTCAAATTTGTCTTTATACTGCTTCCGTTCAAAAGTGACAAATCAACAATGGTTTGAGTGTCGAGCGAATTGTTTTTCAACTAAGCAGCTGTTGGAGAAATATTCCTCTAGTAAATGTGTCCTTTCGGATTTTGTTCGCTCAGCCCAGAAGGTGCGCATACAGTTACACCCTCAGATGCACACGTTCAATGAATGAAATGGAGCGCGCGAGTAACCCTGCGAAGTAAAGATCTTAGAGTTTCGATCCCGTATACTCCGCGAAATTTCTCACATGGATGAAACTACATCCGTCAATAAGCTGGTTGCATTGAAACGTCATTCACGGCCGGTTCCACGCAGCCACACGATGCGATATGTGGTGGCTCTTCACACCCTTGTCCAATTAGTACAAGGATCAGCATAATACAGATAGAGTCACAAACTCGATCTGTACGACTCTGTGTCTTAAGCAAGAATGACGCCACCACTTCGGGATCCCCTTCACAATGCTCCGTCCAAAGAATGGTCCCATAGGAGGAACACTGCCATGGGTTACGCACACCCCAAATGCATATGTGCACACTTCACTGGAGTTTTCGGTAGTTCCTATATGGCAGACAAAGTTATCAATATATTCAGATCAGCCTCTAAAGTACTCGGGTCTTCCGCCGAACGCATTGCGTGCAACATTTTTAATCCGTTGGTCTGCATCAAACATGTGAAATGAAACATCATTAAATGACCTTCTAAAAAGACTGAAAATAACGATTCAACTGTTTCATCTTCACAGAGGGACGTAGCTCGATCAAATGCTGCGCTTGACTTTAGTAGGGTATTTTTCATTCGCATAACGGCAGGGAGAAAACGAAAGACAATAAACCTATGACTTAGCTGAAACCCTATTCAAAACGGAATTCATACGGAAGCTGAGCGAATGCACCCAGGGATTACAATGGAACACAAAGTGACAAGCAAGCTTGGTTTGGTAACGGACTAGTTGGAAACGGAGAAACTTTATTGCAATAGTTTTTTTACAATTTTCTGCACTTTACTTTTCAGCTGTTTTTGTAATGATCATTCATAGATGACAGTCACAAACAAGTTGTTGCATTGAAACTACACATGTGCGGTATGTCTCCAAACGCCTCAATATAACTTAGGGATGGAGCCTTTGGTCGGAACTAATTACTAGTTCCTTACACTCCGTGAAACACTCTTATCGGGTCAATTGTCTCCGATGGTATCTGCCCAGTAAGATTCACTAATTGTATTCACCTACCAGTGTACGAGAAAACAAGGCCAACGAGTGGGACTATAACCGAATCGATAAACAATTTTTTGTTGCCCAGGGTATTATTATTGATCCCTAATTTTAATCCGAGTTATAAATACTCCATGAGGACACAAAACCTTCGGGGGCTGACAGGGCGACATGGTGCCATCGGAAGATAACCGAACATTAATGTCATTTAAATGGTCTTGCTACTCATAAGTAGTATAATTTCAGAGAGAAATCGGTATCCTCACAAATAGGTCAAATTGATGAAAATTGATCTGGTTTATGCCTCTCTTTAGTAAATTTTCTTACCCATGTTCATTGTATTATTTATTTATTTCATTAGAAAGTTGCATGATTACCACTTCTAACTTTGGTACATATATAAGAACAGTTTGAGCTAGATGTTTACAGGTAGAAACAGATGAGCTGGACTTGAAGATCACACAACAGACTGCCTTCCGAAAAGAAACATTTTATTTTCGCATACTTGGTCAATTCCGCCTGTTTCTTGTAGAAAGCAACATCGTCTCGTAGCTGCTGGTTGTTTAACTCCAAAGAGTTCGCTTGACTGCGTGCAGAGGCCAATTCGTCAGCAAACTCATTTCTCACGGGGATTGGTCGGGCTATGGGTTGCTGATAACGAATGCCTTCAGACACTGCGGGTACACCGTTGTTATTGGAAAAGAAAGGAGGAAAAGACAGAGGGAAATTTAGAACGAAGCTTAGACATGATTTGGCTATTCCCCTTTGCCCTAATGAACTCAATCAACATTGGTTACCATCGTAACTTCTTTTTGTACATGTCAATACACTCAAATAGATATTATCAAAACCAATGACCCCAGGTGAGGAAGCACTTTTGTGCGGTCCTAAGGAACAGAGTGTAAGTCCTGAATATATCAAACGTTTAACCTGGGCTGTTTGAAATTTGATGAAGTATAAAGTGGTGAGGAATAAAACGCTTAGACTGACTTTACGTGTAAGCTGTAGAGAAACGGCCAATAAATTTCCACCTGTCATAACACGGGCATATCGGTATTCCAACACAGTTCTGTAAGTCTCAGTTTTCGAGTTTGATGAGGCGCCCGGACAAGCAATCCACAAATTAAATGCACAACACTAGATAATAATGGTCGTGAAACGAAGCAACAGCCTCTGCTGAGGAAACCCCACTCACTCCATTCCCGTGAAGGTGGTTCCCTACCCAAATGAGTCGATGAAAACCCAACATCCGTGGCTATAACCGGGTTTGTGAACCACTGACAGTTCACCTAGAGGATTTGACTAAAATCCTGACTCCAGACCCACCAGGAAGAAGCATACGAATAACACGCCTACATTGTTCTGGTTGTTGCAATGACCATCGGCTCATTTGGGTGTCAAGGTGTATTGGGCACCTATGATCGTTTGATTCCGTCCAAAGGGCGTCTGATCCGATGAACCGCACACCGGTCTCCAATAGATTGCGTTTTTTGCACACCTTTCGGGCTGTACTGCGGGTAATATCTAGCTAGTAAACGGCCCTTATTGTGAATTTGCTGAGACAATTCACCTGCTTTGGTCTGAGCAACCTGGCAGTTATACTGTCACGAAAAGGCCCTGGAACGGTCTTTACCAGGGCAGGTAGAGGTGGGAGAAGGTTAAACATGGGCAAACTAAAAACCTGGTGTGAGATTATGCAAACCCTGATCATGGGACGCAGAATTATAGGCCCTATTGGGCCTGTGTTAGAGACACTTGGTCATATAAGCATCTTTTGTGAACATTGGCGCATGTTCACTTGCTCAAAACATTAATCCACCTGAATCCCTATCTTCAAATGTACACTACTACCCGATTTCTAATTTTTCCTTCAACTCTCTGATTCGACTGGATTGCCAAAAGACTACAACCCAAACCCTGCGAGGGAAAATGCAAGATTAACGGTTGTATACACTGAAACTGGGTAAATTTACTTGGATTAGTTGGGCTACCATACAATAAAATCACGGGCATACTCGGTTCATCGTTACACAATTGCATACTCCTGGTGGTTTTAAGGTAAACTGCATCCAAAAGACAACAACCAAAACCGGCACACGAAAGTGTATGGTTAATGGTTGTAAAACTGAAACTGAAACTGAAACTGCATCAGCGGTTGACGTGGGAACTAATGTTATACCATTATATTTTGCCCCTGATCACTTCCAGAAATATAAGAGTAACACGCTTTGACAAACTGGTTATGAATTCTTAATAATCTGTTAGAAAGTGAAAACAAATGCATACGTCCAGTTGTGTATTTCCGTCGCACATAGCCTCAGACAACGCTACTTACAAAATGCCACTAGTCGTCGAAATTGGTGTCTTAGAGCATCCGTGGGGGCTGGGGGAGGAAACAATGGCTGATTAGGCAACCGTGAACGTGGATAATTTGTAACACGATACGATCCACTTCCAGCCTACTGTGTTCCAACCTTGTGCCCCCGAGGACATTGAGAGCTCAGTGAGCTCCTGACCTGGTCAACCGCTAATTCATGAAGAGATTTATTTATTTATTTATTTCGTTGATCATACTTTCAGTTCATCGATTGCAACCTATACCATCAGATTTTGTTGAATCCAATTGTTCCAGTTAAAATTATGCCTTGGAAATTATTCTCAGTGCGTACAAAACAAATAAATTATAAGATGATCTCAGTGCAATGACATGTTTGTTCCACTCACATTTGCTTTCGACCATTTTGGCCATCAGTACGGATCCTGGTTCATTGTGTTGATCCACTTCCTCATCCTTTATTAGTTAAACGTTATGTGAACATGTGAAATCGTTCAGACTTACGCGGTCTTCGTGCACATTCAGCTCGGCAAGACCTGAGCAAAAAGATAAAACAATCACTTTTTCAAACTCCATGGTAAGAAAAGGAAAATTGCACATATAAGATTGAACTAATTATTACTATGACACCCAGGAATGTTTTGTCTAAACAGTTTCATTCTGATTTGATTCTATTGCCATTGTTCAATATAACAAAGAAACATCTGTAAAATATTGATAATTCTCTATGTATAGAAGTACTCCTACTTAGTCATGATGACTGTTATTTGGGCTGATAGTTAATCCGACGTTGGTCGTAATGAATCCCACGATTTGAATCTATGCGTTTAGAAAATTGATCTACTCTAAAAACATAGGTCCGTCTGATTTTGGATTATTTTCCTGTCGGTTCATATAGCGATCCGTGAGAGAAAAATAACTTCCCCGTATGATTGTTATGCACAAATACACGTATGTAGACATTCGATCATACTGTGGCAGTCAAGTTTTATCACAAAAAGAAATCAATCAGCTAGATAAAGTTTATGTTCACAACGTGAAAACTAACTTGTCCTTCTTTGATATACCGTTAGGTTGGTTGTTCTCAAGTCCTTGGGGTGTCACTCGTTGAACAAATAGTTTGGAAGTTTTAATAAGTAAAATAATAATTTCCGACCACAAATATGTGAGATTTCTGAAACAATACTAGAAGCCACGCATTCTATTGCATTTTTCATTAGTTTCAACCAACATAACTATTCTGAATGATAATTTTCTATGGTCGGTCCAGTAGTTCATCAATTGCCTAACTCATAGATTGGTGTACTTCTCTGGTAACCCCGATCCTTCGTTGATACTAGATAGCCTTAGACTATCCGAGGATGGACGAGAAATATTAGTTATCCATCCGAAACCCCAGCCCAGCCCTTCCATACACAAAGGGATTATATAACACAAGTTATCTGTTGAAGCCAATCTATCTACTGGGTTCCTGTGTCGAGGGTTCGCCAAACTGAGAGAACGAAGAGCCAGTATTCGGGAACGTATGAGGCCACCACTTCATCCGAAACGATCATCTTCAGCATCGACTAACTTCTTTGATTGTTTAACTAAAATTTGTTGAGCACACAGTACAATATCGGGCAAGTATGAAGACCACATAAATTGATCATCATCTTCAATGTCCACATAAAAGAATGTAGGAACTGATTCCTAACTAAACTAGTCGCGAAGATTTCCAGCTGAATTAAGTGGTCGGCAGTAGTAGACATGACCAAAATGCGAACTATGCAGTGGTGGGAATAAACTCTTTCAACAGTTCCGTTTTTTTCCCATGTTCTGTATCCTAACCCCGACCCCCCTCCAGTTATTGTTATTGTTATTATTTCAAAGGTGAATTCGTCGTGTGTATAACAAACGAGGTGTGAACTGAAAAGCTGACCGGAATCCATCGACCTAACTGAGAATCCAACCTCGGGACTTCATGGGCAGAATGTAGGCATGCTACCCACTTCGCCACCGGGCGGCTGATCAGACCGGTTTCCGTTTACACGATATAGCACATCCCATCTTTGGAAGCTTGTTGCGATATGAAGCGAAATATGGGAATTCACATTCCGGGTATTGTACAATCCGCCCATCAGAAGGCTAATTAGGGGTGAGAAATCAAATTTTTACAATGACAGGAATTTCGAAGGTCCTTGTGTACTTCAAAGTTAGGTGTATTTCCATCCATTGAGTTACTAAACCTATGCGTCAGTTAAGTCAGTCAAAAACGCGTGTATATTGACTACCTTCAGCACATCGGCCCATACGCACACAACTATCCAAAGAAAGGTAGTCATTAAACCTTATGGGTTTTGTTTTTCTCAACGAATTTATCGATTAATTCTCATTATTTCTACGTTTATAAAACAGTTTTCCCGATGCAATTAGTAACCTCTCACTGACATACGGTATACGATATGCTAACTAAAATATTTTACCGTGCCGAAAGCTCTTGAAATCTACTAACCGCAGAATTTTCTCACTCATGCATTATATTGTTACCTCTTCCTTGTGTTTGCATTTAGAAGTAAAAATAAACTGAGAAAAATGTATAATGGAAAACTGCATTCATCGGAGGAAAATCTAACAAATTCCACTCACCTTTCTCAATCTCTTTCATCGATGATTGATCGTTGGCCAAAATCTGGTGCATCCGATTGACCAGATAATCATTTCGAGCAATCAATTCTTTCTTCTGTTCGTCCATACCCTTGATCACCTGACCCAGCGTTTTCACCCGTCGAACCAGTTCGACGAATTCCGGATCGTTCTTTTTCTTGTTCGCTCGAACTTTTTGAACCCCTCGCCAGTGGTCCAGTTCGATCGATTGACTTTGGGCCAATTTCTGCAATCGTTCAATCTCGCCGAATGCCGTGTCCAGTTGTACACGAAGTTCCTCAACTCGAGTGTACTTCAGATCGGTCACAATTCGACTGTAAAATGATGATTGATTGTTTGGATTCTAAGGATCAGTGGTATTTTTGTCATTTTTTTAAAGAATGACTTTTTTACTTTACTGCGGCTGACTCCCTGACAATGATGAGCTGGTTCCAAACATGATCGTGATTATGATCATGAAGTTCCGTAGGAGTTTGGTGCGAGAGACGTCCCCAGCGTCTCTCGGCGTTTTTCATTTTGATTGCTCACCTCTAGCCTTTGCACACCCAAGCGCGAACTGCAAGGCAGCAGATATTAATCCCTCGCCTCGAAAATGAGGGAGACAACGACGTTAGTTTTAAAAGGCCAGTCACATGGACCTTT
>UZAN01044513.1:0-11226 GCA_900618425.1 Echinostoma caproni | reverse complement strand
ACAACATCAGAGCAGATGTGATGATGAAAGATTTGAATTTCTTTTTACCGCTTCAACTGATCGATCAAATAAAAATACCCTTGTTCTCAGTCAGCACCAAACTGTTTCCCAGAACACACCGGACTAAACCGGCTCTGGTCTCAATGGTTATCCGGTGACTGGAAACGCTAATTGAAATGAACTTATTTTCGGGCAAACCTGATTCTGGAACCTGAAGTTATGTGTTTTCTGCTGTACCGGCGAGAGGAAAAAAGGAATAATGCTTCACATTTGAAGAATTCGGCTTATAAAACTAAAGTTGAGTAAAGAGTGCTGATTGAAAATTCAAGAATGGTTCCAAATAATGGGGATTACCGGTGCATTGGAGAGGGGGGGAACTGGTGCTCTATTTGTATTGTATTTTATTGTAATAACTTCTGCAAGCATGAAACCCACATTTCAGTTTAAAAAAATATACAGTTCGGGGCAAGAGAGGAAATGAAAATAACAATGAAAAAGAGATTTCAGTTCCAATACTGTTAACAAATTCTGTGAAAACCTGTTCTTTGTTAACAAGAATACGTGCGAATGAGGGTAATGACGGGTTACGATAAATGTTTATTCTAGAGGGAACACAACGATATTTTGATCTAGTTGAGGGATGGGAACAACAGGAAGTTAGGCCAACGTGTAGCGGATGTGTGGAGTCGATGAGAATCTTATGCGCCAAATGTTCTTTTGTTGATCACTCGAAAACACACTACTGCTCCAAAGCATGCTCTGTGTGTGCCCAAAGTTCCGTCATGCTCAAATGTTCTCATCTTCGGTCGTTCTAAACTTATCAGACATTGAAACATATACTACTGAGTCTTTATTTCTAGTGACCTTTGATGGCATCAGATTCACCTTTGTTGCTTCAAACTCATTAGTTTTGTCAAACATGGATGTTTTGGTCCTCGATATGAGAAACCTTGAGGAAAATAGTTAGAAACTCGTGTCCTTAGTCACTTTACACTAGGACTAATGATGTCATCAAACATAGCCAATGAGAAGATCTGTTCTCTGTTCGGTTTGTTTTGTACACTTGGGAAATGGATTCGTGACATCACATTTCCGTTTTTCTTTTATAGAATCAATCAAAAGTGTGCCCTTCAACTCACTTGTACTGAGCATCTTTTTCCTTCAACTGATCTTCCAGTTTGAAGAGCTTCTGGTGAAGTTGTCGAAATATTCGGATTGTCTGCAATCGATTGTCACCCAGGCTTTGTAACAGTTTGGCATTCTTGAAAGAGAATTCGGCAGTTTAACACACATGAACAACCACCTACTTCTGCAGGGTCTGTCAGACTGGCTAATTCCTTATCTTTTTTACTCAATTGATCATTCAATTGACGACATTTGGACTTGAGCGACTCATTTTCAGCATTCAGGAATGAAATCCGCTGTGCAGTTGAATAAGGTGGACAAGAAGTAGTGGAGATCAATTGGAACTGTTCAGTGAGATTGGCTTGGTAAGTTAGCAAAAACAAGTTGTGTCAGAATTATAACAGCAAAATAATTCTGATGGTTTCAATTGGTGTCATTATTGGTTGTAAAATGACAGGTTTAGTAGGCCTGTGCTTGGTAGGTCTTTCCATACACCAGGATTTTAATCGTAGAAAATATATGCGGTTTTTTATGAATTGAACCTGGCTTTTGAAGCCCGGCGCATATGATTCCTGTATATGCATGCGTGTTTGTAAGTGAGGTGTTAATTTTGTCCGGTGAATCTATTAGCTTGCTCTATTGTGCGTTGAATTTCGCTTCTGTTTTTTCACGTACTCATGTGGTTGATAGATTAAGATGGGATCGAATGACCGAATAAAAAGATGAGATAAGGTACGTAATGCAAATGCTCGAAGTAAGTGAGCAAACCAATCGTGAGATCCCAAATCTCCTCCTGTCTCATGAAAAACTCTGCCGAAAAAACATTTCCATCATGAACCTGATCACTGTTATTAGTTTACAAAGCAAAATCAAACAAACCGAGTGTGTCTTATCACGGTCAACTTAATAATTTGTAAAAACACGGCGTGAATTCAAGAGGGATTAAGCCTATTTGAAGGTAGGAGGGCTGAAAGAAAATGAACCATGTGACCAGTCCATAATACACAGTCTAACAACGCACAGACACGCCTAGATGGGGGCCTCTGGATCCTTCTTAATCGACTGTTAGAGACACTGAGTAATATGGTTGAGTGTCGTAAACAGTGGAACTCGTGACAGGACTTAATGTCCTTGCAACTTCCATCTTCATTAGTTCTTTATTATTTATCCGGACATTGATATGAAATTTCCCGTCTTCGTTTCTTTCCTGTATACCATCGAAAGCTATGAGAAAGCAACCAAAACCGCCGCGTGAAAGTGCAAGGCTGCTGACTGTAAAAACTGAAACTGAACAGAAATTGTATAATCAATGTGCCCGAGGTGTTTCGTCCTCTGTATGGGTCAACAGAACGTTATCTGCAGAGGTCAAGTCTTTTCTCCACAACCCCTTTTTTGGTCAAATAAACAGTTTGTAAAACCACTGTCATTATCATGGCCATACACTCAGAATCTAGGGACGTAGCCTCCGTTTATGAATTGCCTCATTTATTCGCCACGCACCTCTTTATAACCACTCTCCCTCAAACACCTTCCACACGCACACACACACACACACACACATAGATACACACACCAGGCATAGCAATTAGTAGAATCATATCATCTCTTTTCAAACTCTAATTGCCTTCACAGATGTGGGCTTCCTGTTACTACTATTATAAATTATGCTCTTTTTAACCAATTAGTATAGCACCGAAAACAATCTTGTTGGCTAACTTGTGTTCTCATCACCACGCAATCGGGAATATTTATACAACCTACATTTACTCTGCCTAGTCCTTCTTGTTTTTTCTCCTATTACGCAGCGACTGTTTATAAGGTAAATTAGGAACACGACTGATAAGCATTGACGACAGACATCCTAATCAACGAAGTTTCACATCGTGAGAATTCGGTGTGACTCGAAACTGAAGACAATACAATCTTCTGTTTTTTCGAAGATATTCTTTCATTTTCGTAATTTAAAAGCGCACATGATCTATTATTGTGAAAATTGCTATCTGGTAACTTTCAGAGAGCCCAATTCTGGAAAACCCCTTATTCATACAAGACTACTCGTTCCCAGGGGATTCCTCAGACATAATCTTTATTATTTTAATCAGCTCTTTTACGTTCATTTGGCCCCTTGGTGACTGCAAGTACTGCCAAAGGCTGGTATGAAGAAGATTACTTATGCTTTGGCCTCTGTTAGTACAGCCTGGTTGGAGCCGAAGGGATAAAGATTGCCATTTAAAGAAGTGTGGCCCAGAATAGAAGCCAGTGGCACGAATGATGTGCGGTCTGTCAGTTGAAACTCCGTGCCCCATAAAAAGGCTGAGAACTAATAAACAAATTATAGAATCAGGTTCATTTTAGCCACAACGTGAATACCAAAACACAAGATTTCGGTTTTTGGTATCCACGTTGTGGCTAAAACAAACCTGATTCTATTGTTACCATGAGCACAACGCCCAAATTTTTCGAAATGATCAGGAACATCTATGGATTATTAACTGTTTAATAAACAAATTTATTGAAATATCCCCACTGATCATTAAAGAGACCAGTAGAGCGTAGAACTCTTTCCGATTACTAATTCTCAAGCTTCTACATTACTATACAATCACACGGCAGCAACAAAATTCGTGATTCATAAAATAAACCGAGGTGAGGGAGGGGTCACAGGATTGTTATCAGTTGATTAAGCTGATTACGTAACACGTTCAGTCATCGTTTGATTTTCTGAACAATGATCAATTATCTCATATCGCCCGGCCATGGCATAATCAATCTGTGAACAACCTGCTTTTGTTTGCACAGTGTGGGGTGGTGGATATGAATGGCTATCCATTCGGCCATATAAAACAATCTGCCTCAGTTGTTTGAGTAGATTCACCGGGGTTTTGTAGATGAGCTTAAAAAACTTTTCACGTAGAAGCTTGAGGATGAGTAACCGAAAAGAATTTTTCCGCTTCGCTGGTCTTTTCAATAATACACCAGTGTCCAATGTTGTATGGTGAAATAAAACAAAAGATTGTTATTCTTATAATTGTTATCCGTTGTTCTTTGATCATCTCTAATTCACCCGATTTTATATCCCGTCCTCTGGTATTATCTTTATTCGGTCTTGCCGTGCTTGTTAGCATGACTTTATATACATATCCATAAAGGGGAAATCCTCCTTTGGAAACTCACAAAGGAATCATAGTCTGACCCGCTAAGCAGCAATAAGTTATATGAACATCATCCATCCATTGGGGCCGGTGTCCAGTTCATTGATGACCACTGCTACAACCAAAAAAGTGTAGTTTACACGCTTCTTCTTGGTTAGTTCGGAATCAGAGGTTTTGTCCACTTCTACCAGGTAAACTCCAAGTGGTTCCTGTGCCAGCTTATAACCTCAGGTGTTGTTTTCTCCAATCGGCAGGAAAACACTTCCACCCGGGGGAATGCAGTGTGTAAGGCTCCCTTAGCAGATATTATTTCAGATACTTGGTTATGTGGGGCGGATTCCTCCTGAATCCCGTAACCAAATCCGAATTTATAAAGAAATCGAATCAAAATACCTGGTGAGTATATCAGAAGAAAAGGTGGCAAACATTCTCGGTTTGGTAACCGACTGTATTGTATCTTATTTCACGAAAGCATGGGGCCAAACTGCGTGCTACGTTCCATGATTTGTTTGCGCGCGGAATGCTATCAGATTCCCAAGGCCAAGGCAGGTGAATTTTCTTGGGGAGTTCAGAAACGGAGCTTTTGGCTATCCAAAGTTCAACCTCAAGGTAGCGAAGCGGTGTGAGGAAACGCATTTCATTAGGTACCGGTGTCCAGTTCATTGAACTATACATCTCTGGACGAGGTCAAACGTCCAGGTTGCCCAATACACCCCGATGCATATTTGTGCCAGTAACCACTGCCACAACGAGGAAGGTGTGTGCGTAGTTCATGCGACTCCTTTTGGTCGGTCGGGAATTACAGTTTTTAGCTCATTTCCCTAGGTGAACTCTCAGTGATTCAGCACCCCCATTATAGCCCCAGATGTTTCATTTTAGTCATCTTACATGTGTGACAAAACAACTACGCCTCTATTAACTGGTGGCATCTTAGGCTGTAGCCAGTTGCTACCAGCGGTGTTTAAAACACTAGCGGGCATGCTTATGGAACCACTGATCCGGTTCTTCAACGCAAAACTGGAGGAAAGACGTCTCCCTCGTGATTGTTTGGTGTCAACTGTCACTCTAATCTACAAAGGGGGAAATAGGAAAGACTGCGCGAACTAAAGGCCCGTTAATTCGAATTTAGTGGTGTTACAAACCATGCAGCACATCCTACGGAACAGAATAATCCGACACTGGGAGGAAATCAAGCGGCTGAAGGCACACCAGCACGGCTTCATGGGAAGACGCTCGTGCCTCACCAACCTATTTTGTTTCCTTGACGAGATAACACATGGGATTGACCGGGGATACCGAAGAGAGGTCTGCTACCTAGACTTTCAAGAGGCCTTTGGTTCGGTCAACTGCAGGTTTATGATGCGAAAGCTTCAGCGGTTTCATCTGATTCCGAAGACAAAACAACGGATATCCAAATGGTAGAAGCTTTCGGGTGAAGATTGAAAGGGAAGTATCCCACAAAAGGGTTCGACGGGGTCGATGCTGGGTCCTCTCCTGTTCCTACTGCGTATTAGTGCCTTTGTGGAGCGGTTGGATAATTCTTGTTTTCTATACGATGACGATTTAAAGCTGAGAGGAAGTCCTGATTCTGAGGCCATCCAGAGGGATCTAAGCGAGATTTATAAATGGGC
The DNA here is from genome assembly GCA_900618425.1 of Echinostoma caproni. NCBI lineage: Eukaryota > Metazoa > Platyhelminthes > Trematoda > Plagiorchiida > Echinostomatidae > Echinostoma > Echinostoma caproni. Next base: position 5,318 of record UZAN01044513.1, on the reverse strand, counting down.
TGTGCTATGGGACTCACCGCTAACACTCATTAATCAGTAGGAAGAAAGGCAGAATGAATATCTTGGCCCACCAGGCACAGATGGAAAACTCGAGGTTGTGAGGGAAGTCAAGGATATTGGTATAAAGGTTCAGGTCGACTTCAAAAGTGATGCATAAGGTCAACAAGCGGAAAAAATGGAGAGAGCGGTAAGCTGTAGAAGGCCGGAGATTGTACTGCCACTGTACGAGACCTTTATGCATGCCCATGTGCATCGAGGCTCGGGAGTATAAAAGTCTTCGAGAAGACTCAGTGACTCTGTATTAGATGGCTCTCAAAAATAATTAACTTTATTTATGAGAACAGGCTGAAGAGACAGAATGGTTTCTCTCGAGGAATTTCTCTTTAATTAGAGCTAAAGATTGAGGAACAATTTCTGTGAGTATACAGCCATTAACCCTGAACACTATCCCTCAAAGTGAAGAAGATCACGCGACTAGGTAAAGATATTTTTATGGCAGTAAAGCTTTGCCAGTTAGCAACTCATAAAACCCGTTCTAGGATGACGTAGATCGCCAAACATAAATGGAAAGTGTGTTCAATTTAATATACTAGCCATATCTTACGTCACGAGAAACGGAATAGTGGACAAATATTGCAGCGTCAGTGAATAATTTAAGTTATGCAAATCTATTTAAACTTTTATTCTAGTGGTAAATGAAAGTGAGATTTAATCCCGAAGAAGGATTAGAAACAGGCCTTTCTAATAATACACAATCAGATAGAATAATGTCCCTCATTACTAAATTGATATAAGCTTCTCTTAGCCAGATCTTAGTGGTTTTAGCTTTAAACAATCCCGGTTACCACTTTAAGAGAATCAGCTGAAATTGGTAATTTTCTAAAATAAACTGAACTGAAGGGTATTTTCAGGTCAGGTCAGATCACATGACTAGCGGCTGATGTCAAACGAGCGTCCAGTTTCTTGCGCGATTGAACTCCAGTATTCTCGATACGCTTTGACTTGTAAATTTCTAGCTTCATCTATAGGGCTTATCTTTAGTGGGATTCAGTAGGGGCGAGTTCAACTTTTACTAGGAAAAAACTAGTATGGACAGGTATAAAAAGATAGGCTCGAGTCCATCACTCTTGCCTACCCATGAGTAACTACGTCCAAACTTCCACACCACTTGTTCATACTCCTAGACGTGCATACACCAGACACATACAGACATGAATACTTTCAGTAATACACACATCCATATCAATGCGCCACACATGCATACATGCATGTGCACGCATTATTATGCTGGTAAACATCTCTATTGGTCCCAGAAGAGAAAAAACACCACCGGTGTCTCTGAGGGCTTGATGAACGCTCGGGTAGGGGAATGCACCCTCTGACTATACTTTTGGTACGCCATAAGCAGAGTAAGGCTAATCCAAACGAGCCTCGAAATACACTGCGTATCCCTAACGCTGAGACCGAAAGTCGGTGGAAGTGGACTAGCTTTATCTCTAGAGATGCTTAGAAGTTGAACCGTCAGAAGTGCGTTTTGAGGCAATGTTGTGTGGGCTAACATTGATCACTCTCTTGGTTCTAAGTTTTCTCGGGCATCAGGGTACAAATCTGGCTTTAGTAGGCTAAATCAGATGGATGTTTGTAGAGCGGTATTCATGAAAATGTTCTCGCAACAAACTTTGAAGGAGTCATTTATACTTGATCGTCACTTATCAAAGTGCAATACAAAAATAGATTGAAAGATAGAAATCAACATAGGAACCGGGCAGCCCTCGGTCGAGAGAGATTTTCCTTACTTGAGCTAGGAGAGTAAATTTACCCCATTGGTATTGCGCTCAGCATTGAGAATGTATTTCAGTCATCAAGGTTAGTGTACAAATACATATGTATCCTTTTAGGGGAAGCGTAGCGGATGTGTTGGCATTTACCCAAATGTACCACTATTTGTGGCTCATTCTGTGTTTGCAAAGCTGGTCATTGACTGCGTGCCACCATTATCACCTGTGACCCATATAATTTAGTATAAGCCTTAATTTACCAACGATAGAATATAGCGAAACCTAGCCCTCTCAGTTGGGGGTATTGATCTACTTTGGTTCTTCCTGTACAAGTTAGTCAGTAAATATGTAGGAGTTCTTGATGAATCGACAAGTGAATAGAAAGGTCAATATGTGCAGAGAACAAGTTAAAATGGCGGTAACGTGTAAAACAACTATTTCTATCCTCTATGAAACCATAAATCCAGTTTTATAGTCCACTTGTATTCAAGTAATTGACCCTCAGTTTTTTCCCCCTGAGCTCAATACTTGCCGATCCTGTGTAGTAGTGGTTTTGCGGTTGTCGGACACCCGAGCAGTCCTGCGTCCGTCTATCAGAGACATCTGAGTTGTTTTCTGTTAGGCAAAATATATGAACATATACATGCATGCATGCATGCTTACAGCATCATTAACCAGTCATCGACTGGGGACTATTGTTATCCCATTTATCTGCCATTTTCCCGTGTTTAACTGTTTCTTCATCTTTCCACTTTTTTCTATATCCCAAACCACCTGCTCCCCATGTTTTTATTGTTATTATTGGCGTACCGTTGATACTGTGCTTGTCTACAATCCGGTGTTATATATATATATGTATACATATATATATTATGGCTTCTGGGAGCAGTTCTATCTACATTGCATCTAGTTGGCCCTTGAAATCTTTAGCTGAGGCGGCTGAAAAAACTGAGTATGGTAACTTATTCCAGGGATTTATTACCATATGAGAGAAGAAAGTCAGCCGGATATTCCTGAGCGCTCTCGGTTTCTCAATTTTTAGTTTATTCCTTTTGTATCACAACCCCCTCTCGATATTAATGTTATTACTTTTTTGGCGTGGGCACCATGCTTGTCCGCAAGCCGGTGTTAAATATATATATCATTCCTTCGCAAAGCGAGGTTTTTATTCCTCAATAGCAGTGCCCGTACTGGATAAGCCCCTTATTTTCTTGAAGACTTCTACGAGGTCACTCCTCAGTCTTCTTCTGACCAAAGACAATAGGTTAAATGCTATTAGTCCACCGGGGTCAAACAAAACGTGACAAAACAATCTTAGATTGAAGCTTCTTTAAATAGACCGCCTTACGAGAAATTTAAATAGAATACATCCTAGTTGCCTTATTAACGAACTAGATCAAAGGCTACAGTCTCCGTGCTTCGTGTATGCCAACGATGCCAAACTTGTAGCTAGACCAACCGGGGATGTCATAGAGCAACATTCAAACACTCTCTGTAACTGGTCCATGGCCTGGAGCCTACCACTAACTTCCGGTAAGTGCAAACACTTATTGTCTGACGGTTTTAATGTGGTACGTTACCTCAACCCCGATAACCCTCAGGTAATTCAGTGCACAGAGACTATTAGAGAATAGGGGTGATTATGCACCAGTCTTTCAAGCAGTCACCACAATGTGCTGAGGCGGCTAGGAAGGCTTGGAGGGCACTGTTCCAGTTGCGATGCACCGTTGCATCTAGGGACTCGGTCTTCCTGCTTCCTCTGTACAAGGCGTTCGTCCGTCTTCACCTAGAGTATGGAGTACATGTATGGGTCCCAACTAAAATTGGAGACGTGAAGACCCTTGAAAAGACACATATTGGATTCACCAAATTTCTCCCAGGTTTTCAAGGGTTGACGTACACCCAGAGGCTAAAGAGGCTGGGACTTTCCTCCCTCAAAGAGAGAAGGTTGAAGGAGGATCTCATCGAGGTCTTCAAGCTCCTTAAAGGAGTCAACAGCATTGGATCCCCCTTATTCAATATGGATAACAACCTTTCCCTTAAGAGTAACGGACTGAAATTGAATGAACCCAGAGCTCTGAAAAGCATAAGGGTGAACGTTTTCTCCCACAGGTTGGTAAACGCATGAAGCAAACTGCCATCAAAGGTAGTTTCAGCCCAGACTGTAATGCAGTTCAAGGCCAGACTGGACAATACCTGATCTGCTCTGTTCCTCGACCTTAACTTATTTCTGAGACCTTGCATTTTTCTCCAACCATTTCTTACTCATTCTTACTAGAGGCTCCCTCTCTTTCCTTTGTTTCCGTAACACAACTTCATCCTTATACTTCCGCTTTCTTCTGCCTTTGCCTAGCAGTGCGTAACAGTGCTGGATATAGGCAAATTATCCGTTATTAATCGTGACTTGACTGCTCAAAACAGAATGGATCCCGATATTGTACTCTGTAATCCGTAGACCTGGCAACCATCCTTGGTGAACTGAAGTATTGGAATACCGGAAGGTTGAAGCAGGGCGGGAAATTCGCGCTCACTCGCGCAAGAAACTGGACACTCGTTGACACCAAACGCTAGTCCTGTGAACTGAGAGGACCTGGTGCGATACCCTACCATCACAACTACTAGGCAGTATTCTAGTGGTAAATTTAATGTACTATACACGGTACGTAATCAATATATAATATTCGTGACATATGTAGTAACATTCTTTTCATTTTCTATCGCCATTCCCGTGATCAATGTTCAGACCCTATTTTTGTTTTATTGTCCTCCTTTTCGAGAACTCTTATGACCTCGACCCTGACACTTTTTCCGGTGAGTTGTATCGTGCGCTTGCTCTCTGTACAATTTCCGCTGCAGGTCACATACACTTCATACGCTCGTACTCGACTTCTTCCTCACTTCGTGCTTGCCTGGGAAAACCTCATCCTAAGCCCGAACGATTGAATACGTAGGCACGTCATAGCTTCAGACCTACTTTTGGTGCTAAACATATATAAGCGTTCTATAGCCACTCAAGTGTCTGCATATATAAATATATATATATATATGTATATATATATATATAATCATTATACGTAGTGCTGTACACGTTACATAATTACAGTACTGCAAATTTAGATTTACAGTAAAACAGTGAAAATTTGAATTTGATCTTATGAATACAGCTTCAAAGTTGTAATCTTTAAATTTAATTTACTTCGCAATCTTACGATTGCCAAGTAGAACTCACAGACTTGAGCGCTTTGGATTCTTCAATCAAATCTTCGGTATCTCTCGAATCTAGAATATTGAAAACTGAATGCTTCTTTTCATCCAACATTGTCTGTCTTAATGAAATCAGAATCGAAATGCGATATTTCAAATATCCTACTTTGAAACATTTTGTGCCTTCTTGGATCTTTTCTTGGTGGATGTAATTGATGCTTTTTTGCTTGTTTTACTCCATCCAAAATGACTTTGATTTATATCCATTTCTATAGTATGAACCCATTGAGAAACAATCGCGTAACCATTGTTTGGAAACGCGCTGATAAAAGCATA
>UZAN01044511.1:15871-35946 GCA_900618425.1 Echinostoma caproni | reverse complement strand
AGGTGGCGGGGGAGCTAGATGCAGGTACAGAAGCAAATTGACGGTTAAGTACCTCAAAGTTGGGACAAGAACTGATGCGTGAGCCACAGAGTTTCCGCAAGGTAGTCCACATCTCACGACGGTTTTTATTGCCCGAAACAGTCTCGGCGTACATCCCGTTCAGGCGTCTTACTTCTGCTCTAATCAGAACAGAGAGCTCTTTGACACTGTTACGCCTGCCGGCTATATATGCTGTCTCTTTAGCACGACGAAGTCGTTTAGGCAGGGGAGATCAAAACCTATCGGTTCGGATATAAATAGTTTCAACCGGACAGTATTGGTCATAGCAGAAATTAAGATAATCGGTAAGGTGTTCACTAGAAGAAGACAGCTGGTTATGGAAGAACACTGAAAAGTGAGTGGAAGAAACTAAGTCCCGCAGTCGGGACAAGTTCTCAGAAGAACTATTTCTCTTCCGTAGCGTACGAGAAGTGGGTCGTGTATGAAGGCAGTGATTAGTTTTACAATATATTTTGGGGTAAAGAAGAATGGTACAGTGGTCAGAAGTACTAATTGGGGCTCGTTTAAAAAGGTGAAACACATTGGGACTATTTATATAAATGCTATCAAGAAAGGCATTGGTATGGGTAGGGAAATTGACAATGTTCTCTAGGCCTAGAGTGATTAAAAAGGAGGTATCAAAGCGATTAAATTCACCAGCGGTAATACATAAGGACTGGTCAATACAACTGGCGAATTGCGTCACTACAGCATCAGAAAATAGTCTTAAGTCGGGGGCGAGTGTATCGGGGCAATATAAATATTCACTAAGTAAATGAAGCGAAATCTGCTGAGAAAGGGGGGCTTGCAGCAAACAAAAGTACACTTAATTTTACTTGTTGAGTAGGAAAAAAATAAAAAGAATTTTCTTACACCAACTTCACTTTACGAAAATGACCACTCCGCCACCTCTGTTGCGAAATTTCACAATCCGATCACTCCTGAAAATATCAAAGCCATCTAATCCGATCACATCATCCTCAATATCTGGGTGTAACCAGCTTTCCTGAAGTAAAATGACTTCCACACTTTTGCATTGTTTCTGTTGCACCAGATTCTGGACGTCATTGATTTTCCCCACAAGTGAGCGAATGTTACTCGAACAAATACTGAATCCAGCCAGGCAGACAGATGTGAGTATATCTACTGCCCAAGTTAGCGACCTGATACCGGTAGATAAACGAGGTGCCCCAAAGTTTTCAGCGCAGTATGCCACACGATACATTGAATTTATCTTCCATTAAATGGTTTTGAACCGTATGTAGTTTGTTCGTGTATGGACCTAATTGGAGTCCTAACCTCTGTCATCTGTCACCAGACATTTGATTGTCTTTCCGGTTCCTTTCGTAGGGGATAGAGTTTTTGCAGATTTCCAATGCAATGTTTCTGTTTGATTGTCTTGGTACAATCAGGGTTATTCATCTGTAAAATCGTATGCGAGGTCGTGTGAATTTTTCACGAAGCTCTATTATGATGTAATACTGAAAGCGCGACCATAGTGACCATAGTGAAATCAATCAGTTATTGCGTTGATTTTTGCCGTCGAGTGATTCTATGCACAATTTCAGAATTGAATGACCTGTAGATGATTAAATATAAACAATAATTTATTATGCTATCAAGATGAGTCAAGATAAGTCATCACGTATAAAGTGCTTTCTTCAATTATGCTTATTAAATTAACTGTTTTGTTTTTTGTCAACTCCAAGGAAAAAAGGGGAAGCCAGGTTTTCTGGAATTTCTGTAAATAATATAACACAGGAACAAACTTTAGACAATTTAGATTGCTTACCACCTCCAATACTTTCCAGTTTACTAAGAAATGTCAAATTTGTCAACCATGGAGTGTCGGAACCGGCACTGATGTAGAGTATTCCCGTTACTTCTCGCAATGCGGACAGTCCCTCGACCAAATCTGACCAACGTACACCCTCATCGGCTCTAGTCAGATTGTGGAACGGATCGCTAGAATTGAAAAAGATGAAAGAATGTAGACTGTATGACGACCTATTCAATCAATTCAATTCCTTCATCAAGAACTGTAGAACTTCAATCCTATTTACCTAACTATCATTGTTAAAAACCAGGGCTTTTTAACATCGGTCGATTGTGAGATGCTTCTTCTTTCAAAATATGAAGGAATTTTCAATTACTGATTTCCGGAGCTCAACCTGAACACAAACACAACACATCTTTTAACTCAGAATAGTACTTTAGTAAAAGTAAATAGTATTTTCACACTATCTATTTTGTCGTTCCATGAGCGGAAACCAACAGATCTGTTATGACGATTGAATAAAAGTTTTCTTTTATATCAGTTCGACGTCTACATATTTCTCTATGCGATGCTCGTAGAAATAAAGGTTGCTCGACTTGCAAAGTGGTTGTGGGTATCGTAAAATGCAAGCCGTGACATTTTGAAGTATTTTCGTCATCCAAGATCAATCACAAGTAGGTGGAAAGACGGCCCGGGGAGCGGAAGACCACGCAGAAATGATCCAATGGCTCTCAGAAGCCTTTTAGAACCGAAATTCAATAGGTCCTGTCCCGTACCTGCGATCGGTGTCTTATTACGACATTCAACTTCAATTCGCACTGCCTTATCGATTTAGAAAACACCGGTTCTGATTATGTGTGCACATTCCTGTTCCTCTATTTTACCAGAAGTTGAGTTTAGATGTAGAAGCTCTCTCGGTGTGTGTGTATGTGAAGCGCTGAATTAAGACCGCAGAAGGCGGGTTAGAAAACATGTCAGAAACTTTCAGACATGTCTATAGGCAACAATGCAGCTCATTGAATATTCGGGGAATCGAGTTTGTATTTGTGGTGGACGTCATCAATGGTCAAGTTTACCTAGAAGTTCTAATATGACAAGTCTTGTCACTTCCTAGCCTAAGGGCTATTTTCAGGGAGCCACTGAGGCTGTACATCGTTCCCTTGTCATAATGGAATTTTATGCGCCTCATGGCACAAGGGTTCTCCTGTGGCCACCCGGATCACTTGATGGCAATTCAATCAAGCAAGAGGAAAGTGAACAAGAAGTACTAAAGACCCGTTTTGAGGGAAGAATGGAACTGTTCATTAGAAGATCCTACCGGACAACGGATAACGAGCCTGACTCGATGAGCAACAGTTGTCCGTTTAAAGAAGTTTAAAGAGTGAGAACGTTTCTGGTAAATAGTATTCCCTCAAATGTATAACAGCTGTACCTGAATAAAAAGCAATAAATGATTTAATGCTTGTAGTTCAGAATTAGTTTTGGAACCTGTAGAATTGAATTAAATTGGGTATTCGATAGGATCGCCAACATGTGTAAGCGATGCCTAACCAGAGAACCAACACCAATATCCGCAGCCCGAGCTACATTCACTCCTCATCATTTTCAACTTTTACGCTGTGTTGATTCAGATCTATTCATTCCAGTGACTGGCACCTTGAGTCTCATTCGCGATAATGAATATGGTATCACTTTACAACATGTTCAACAAACATGTAATTGCATTGACTTGTGTTGTTGCTTGTGTTTGGTTGAATGCCTCATAAAAGTAGGATTTCTTGATTCCCACAACGGTTTCTGGTGCACCATTTGTAGGATAACGAAACCTCAATGGAAAGAAAGACTATAAGGGTGTACTCATAAAATAAACTCAAAGGCACGAGACAGGCGTTGTGCTTTCAGTTTTTCAATATCCGGTGTTACCTTCTCTATAATAAGCAATTGAGCCAGTCATTTTGTGATGGGATTTACCAACTTGACAATGCAGGAGGAGACGATACGCAACAATGGAAACTGACATATTTTTAAATTGAGAGAGAGAGTTTGAGAAACACCTCCAGTTTTCCTATTTCACCAGTGGTTCATTACAACCAGTTTTACCAAAATGAACTGTACAGAACAATGTATGCTGTCATCAGTAGATCACAGCAGTTAGTCAGGGATTGTTACGAAAAATGTCCAGCGTTAGACAGGGTTTCGAGCCACAGAACTGAGAATCATTCAAAAAGTCGGTTTGGGTTGCTGAGTAGATTCAGATGAGCTCCTGTGCACAAAAATGCATACGCACAGTCTATACGTTTGTTCTATGCACCCTCGTGTGTATGCATGAGTTAATTAGAACTTACACAGGGGTAAGCTATGCCCAATTGACAGTTATCTGTCTTCGAAAGCAACGGTCACCATATTGAGCTACATTTTACTTATAGCAGAATCTAAAAGTTACATAGCATAGCTGCATGCGTTCAAGTGGCACTTTGTCAGGCCGGAGTAATTCATTCAATTCGAACACATGAGTCCACAGAATGCGACACAAAACTAGCCCTTTTAATGTGTCTTGCTCTATCCAATGAAACATCACACTTGAAGTTAACTGCATCGAGGCCGTTGAGATCAGAGTATGTGTTTTACCTAGCTAGTAATTGTGCCACTCATTGCCTCTAGACCGAACCGGTACACGTGGTATGAATTCAATGGGAACGGGCGGGAAATGAAATGTGATCTTACCCGACAAACGATTGTCTGGACAGTTTGATATCTCCTTGGAACGTTGTACAGTTGCGCATAGCTCTAAGTGAAGTGCGGCGCAGATAGTCAATGCCCTTGACAGTTTCGATGTCACTGAAGGAACAAGCTGANCAAGCTGAAAAAGTAAAGTTCGGTCGAAATAGAAATGTTAACGTATCACGTCTGTTTTTATATTCAACTAAGTGACTCGTTGGTGAGATATGAAGAAGATGATACATCCGAGAATCGGCAGAACTGATTGTAAATTTTCATATAACCAGTTATTCATAACTACCTATGCAGTATGTGTGATCAAGCCGAGAAATTATCGCTCACTCTGACTGGAAAATGTTCGCACAAAATTAGAAAATGCAGTGAACAGATAAAAAAAGATAACAATGATTACAAATTGCTCGTACAAACGGCAGATGTTACAATGAGAAAGAAAAAAAAACATAATTGTACGATTAACCACAATTCATGTTAAAATAGATGCATGCAAGGGTAGGACAAATTGCAAGTGGGGAACCAGTAGAGGGGCGAGGTGAATTGGTGACAGCTTTGAGCATTTCGTTGCACTAACCTGGGCCTGTCACGGACAAGAGAACTTTGGCGAGCGGGTAAAAATGGAAGTCTACAAAGTCATCATGAGGTAGATCTAGCTAGAGAACCATTTTTATTCACATTTCTCAATGCGATCACCGGAGAATATGCAACTCCTTGAGTGCAAAGACAAGCATTGAATGTATTGTTCCAGTTTAAACGATGAACACGAACTGGTTTATCTTTGAATTCGAACGATGATTCCCTATCGGAAACACTGGTATATAGAAAATTCAGTAATTGTTCATTTGCACTTTTATCGGTTGAAATTGGCATTAGTCCAACTCAACTCACACCATCCGGCTGAATCTCCCGTGCTTTGGGTGGAAAAAAAATCTACCATGATCTACTGTGATAGGCGACTATCAGTAATCGCAAAACCGGAATAACTTTAGATGATGAAGGGTATTTATTCAGAGTTTTCTGGTGACGTTCGTTGTATAAAGGCTACATTTATGTTATACGCAGTGAACCGGTGGCCTACTTCAAAGACACCTGTCCAATTTCGGTTTCGGAATAAATTTCTAGCAAGCTCACTACAAGAAAGGGATCATGTTCGCAATAGTTACCATCTTCCTAACTCGTTTTTTTCTCTTTAAAGTTATGATGGACGTGATGTGTCAAATGACCCGATACATGTAAGCATTCTCTGACATTGTTTTGCTCCAATTGAACCGTTTGTCTGAATCAGAGCTGTCAAACAATATCATGAGGATCAGTGAAAACCCAGATAATTTGCAAGTTTTATCAACAGTTGATATATCTTACAACACCTTCAAACAATTAAGTGCTAATACCCAATAGCGGTGGTTCCACTGTTGATCCCAGTCAGTAGAATAATTGTCTGTGATGAAGAGCTCGTTTTTATTACCCCTTTTTCGCGATGAACAGCAGACGCGGGGGGGGGGGGGGATTCCACAGTCGCCAAGATGGAAATCGACAACCTAAGCCCTTGGAGTTCTGGTGGTGAATCACATAAGGCCCACTAGACAGGGCGTGATACTGAACCGGATGACAGTAATTCTGGTTGCCACCAAAATAGGGTGGCAGTAGCGTTGTTCGAACCATAAGCACAACAACAGGCCCGATATCAGTGACTGCTTCACTAAAACAATGCAAACAAATCACAGATACCGAAAACCAAAAACCCGTTTTGTGTATGAAAAGTAGATAAGCTCACGTGACATGCAGCTGGCGATACTTTGCAGTTACCCAATCAGCTAAACTGAGCCATTTAAAGATGTGAGAATTCCGTGAGCATGAACTGAAAACTGCTGTCGAAAAAAGATTACAAAATGACTTCTGATATTTGTGGCGGTATATAATTCGTACAAGAAATGTAACAAACAACCGATTTCTCTCGATTCGGATGAAATTAAAGAAGGTCACAGATTATTCAAGAATTAACGATTGAGAAACCTCGGTTTCAGATATCCAGACAAGTACGAGTTGTATCTGTGCATCTGTTCACAAATTTTCTACTCAAATCTAATCGAGTGGTTTTCACAGATTTCACGTATTAACATCATTCTCTTCATTACTGGATAAGATTAGTAACCGAATGATACCACGGAAGTGTAAGAGACAATCAATTAGATGAGAGTGTGTTACCCGATGAATTACACTATCGCACACGCTTCGTGACAGATTTTACTGTTGAGGATTGAGAGTTGATATTCTTACCCAAAACCGATGTGAGCGTAGCAACAGTAGACTTTAGCTAAACTGACTACTGAGAAGCGCTGAAGTAGTCGGTCAACAAAATTTGAAAATAGTTTCAAATTTCGCTTTTAACTTCTTTTCAATTGAGCACAGTTGTCAACAATCGGGAGCGGTGGTTGTGGTTATAATGAAAACTTTGCCATCCGACTGAGTGGTCACGTAAGTCCGATCACTAATGAAACATTTCACACATGGCCACCGCAGTTCAAACCTGATGCTGGGCAGCTTTGTTTTCACAAAAAAATTGCAATCAAGTTATGTCCTCGGGGTCTCAAGTCAGTTATCACTTACAATTAGTGAGCATGACCCGTAACCGGACAACTAGATTCTTAAGACGAATGTTTGTTCTAGCAATTGTGTTCAGTAGCGAGCTTCTCCATGAAGAACCAGTTTTATCAGAATGAAATAATGATTGAGACCAAACTGATCATGGAAAGTAGTCATGAAGCCCGAAGCAACCAATGCAAACACACACACATCGAGGACGTATCATGTTCGATCGTGAGAGCCAGATCGATTTATAAATTTGTACAGAACATTCCGAATGCTTTTCTATGATGAGATATTTTGAAATATGCCTTTCGGGTTTAGGTAACCAAACGCGGTGATACCAGAAATCGGATTTCTGCGCAAATGAGATAAAAAAACAGCAAGTTTTTACTAAATAGAACAGTTTAGGGGGGATCACTCATGATTCTCCGTATACAAACCGTCAACTAAGCACTAAAATGATTGCAAATAAATCTTTTGCCGAAATAATCCTGCATTTATGGCATTTTTTTTCACTGGTCTGGGCCCATGTATCTGATGATCGCTAAGTTCGAATTGATTATTGTTCATGTCCAACTGAGTGATGTTTGCAATTTCCGATTTTATGGGTTTTCTGCACTCTGAAACTCTTTGATTAATTTATTAGGGGACAATGTGTGTTTGGGTTCCGAAATCGAATCTTAGAGACCANCTTAGACTTAATTAAATGTATACATATATGTCTGGACATACACATATTTATGCATCCCACTGTCCTTTGAAATTGATGTATGCTAAATTTTTCATTTTGCGAGTCTCATTCTTCACATATTCAAGTCAAGCTGAATAATTGTTTTGTATTTATATATGCTAATCAATAGAACATATTAGATAATTGTTTTTCACGATGACCGCGACTTGTTAGCAATGTGTCTGTGTCTCAGTCAGGACTCGAAATGCCACANTGGAAGCCAAACGAATGATTCCTGAGCATGACACACCTGTGCATTCAAACACGTTTTCGCATAGAGTGTATACTATTTCGTCTAATCCAATTTACGAAGCCACGCACTCCACCTGTTAGTCACTGAACCTGAACTGAGGGTTTCGAAGCTCCCTTCCGAAGATTCGCAGCTTAAGACGAGAGAGGACAGCACAAAGGGTTTATACACCACAGATAAATACCCCGCCCCCAGCAAAGGAACAAACCGCTGACCAACGCTCTCTGTCCGCTATCACATCAGTCCCACGTCACACTGTTCTGCAAACACCAGAGTTCAACTATGGTCCATCGGGGATTGAGAAGTCGATCCCCAACCAATTGGCACGGGTTTACACTGTCAGAAAATTGTTTTTTATGTCAAAAACACTTTGCCTTTGACAACGGAATCCACTGTCGACAAGATGATGTTAAACGAGAGCAAAACTTGATGGGAAAGTTCACTACTGCTACGTTTCTCTTACTTTTTGGGCATCGATCCTCCGAGCAGGAGATACATTGTCCGTTTTTGGGAAATGTTCCTGGACGACCACACTTAGATACACAACTGTCTCCATCGCGCAGATAATTACCTGAGTAAGAATAAAAGACAAACCGAAATGTTACCGGGGACCAGATGAAAGTAGATCTTCCTCAACTGTCGGAAAAGAAAACGGATTTGTGTGCATTTATTATCAAAATGAAATTCAATATAATAAACGCATATTCTTCGTGGTTTTGAAGTTCGGAATTAATCCCACTAGGTGTGAAGTAACAAGATGAAGCTATGACAGTCAGTTGGTGACTTGTGGGACTCAGAACCCCAAAATGGGTGGGGGGGGGTCTAAGTATCGCCAACCAGGTGAACGCATACTTCCTAGTGAAACAGTTTTGGGATCATGCCTACCTCGCAAACAGAGCACGACAAAGTGCTGAAAAACAAATAGCACAGATCAATATTTTTTCGCGTTTTGATACGCATCCAGAGTTATGAAAATACACGTGGCGCTCACGACTGCATGAATTTCTCGATTTCAAGAGTTTATGGAACAGTAGAGATTTTAGGTATCCTATTTTGGACTGAGATAAACTGATTTGAGATGAAGCAGTTTCCAATAGCAACCCAAAAACAAAAGTTCTATTACCAGTATTTTATCTTCTGGGAGTTTTCACGTTTTCACCCAATAGTTAGCCTGCATTCATCATGTAGTTCAAACATAATACTAACTGCCTGCCCCATAAGCTACAAATTCAGTGAAAAATCAGCAGAAAACAAGGAGAAACTCACTTGGACACTGCTTCACACAAGTCCAGCCAAACGCCAATCGTCCGTGTGGATTGGTCGACCAGGTGTACGTTGCTTTGTTGTAAACCTTTGTTGCCGGACAAACAGCTACGCAACTACCATTGAGATTATATCGCAAACAGGCCTGTATTTTTTGTTGTTGAATGGTCGGGTAAGGAAACAAACGGTTTTTATATTAGTGCAAAATTGCAGCAGAAATTTTCATTTGTTATAGTCTATCGTGGAGACAGATTTCCCGTACTGATTCCATCAACGTGAGGTAGACTGGCAAGCCGATAGGTCAGTCTGCTGATACGCGGAAATGTTTTCGTTGACGCTCGAAACTAACCTAATTATGAAAGATTAAGTTGTGCGTTGTCAGTTGTGCTTCTCTCTAGTAGCATTTTTACAAGTAAATAAGTTTTCTTCTCGGGTGTTATGCTTCAGTTTGGACAACCTGGCGGTATTGTGCTCTCGAGCAAATCAGGGCGCTTTTCTTTATAGTCGAGATTATTGTATCGTGATTTGTTTGGCGCACAGTCGACACAGAAGTGTGTGATGAAAGCTAATCTACTGAGCTAGTTTTCGAATAAATTTCGTTTTATCTGTCGAAAGAAGTAAATATCTATCCCGCCTAAAGAGTTGGAAGGGAAGTGATTATTAAGCGCATTGTGGTTGGCCTCCTGCATACGCCAGTATGGACATAGCAAAATTTCTTGCAATGATAAGGCAGGTTTCTGATAACTGTCACTCCCAACATCCATTCGAGGAAGTTATACTTTTCACACATGAAGGTTGGTATATCAGCTCGCTCAAGGTTGGTGGCAGAAAACGGTTAGACCTACATAAAGAGGGGTCATGTTCAATCTCGAGTTCGTTCTATTACCGCGTAGCAGCTGGGATTTAAATTTAATCGAAAACTTTTCCCTCTATCAGAAATAGGGACAAGTTAGCTACCTTGGCATTGGTCGCCAGTGTTAAGGGTGTGCGGTGTATTAGAGGAAACTTGCAAATTCTGTTTGGCAGTCAATTTGGTGGATTTCATGCTAAAGAGTCTGCCTCCAGTGCTCAAAAATGAAGAAGAGCAAATGAAACATGGACGAGATGAAAGTACAATACCTGTATAAAGTCTACGAGTCATTTTAATAAATAAATTACAATTAAGTTTTCTACTGTGAATTTGTTATCTTACAACTTATGCACCAGTAACCGTCGTCAAAATCGCGAAATTGTACATTTGAATGGCATTTGGCTAATTAGAAGCAGTGACATAAGTAGATATGTTGCGTCCATTCAATCCCGTAAATGAGGCCGAAAAAACGAAGCATTGAGAGGAACAAATGTGATCAAAATCAGGATGTTGCACGAGTTTGGTCAAGGCCTGTGTATGTAGAGTGTTGTCAGGATCCCGTAACCCAACACAGAAAATCAGAACACTCAAGAGAGCGTGCTGATCGGAATCGGGTTAAATATTTATTTAATGATCGTGAGAATATATCAATCGATTGAACGATGACCTAAAACCACAGCAAGCTGGTTCACGGACAAAATGATCAGGAAGGGTATTGGTCAGTGTCTGATATGAACAATTATATCACGTGATTGAATGATCAACGGGAACTGATGGACCAATGAGTATGTAGCTTCTTTATACCTCTTAGATAACCTGGTACGTTATTATCCCATAGCGATCAACCGGTTTAGGGATAAGTTGAGACTTGCGTAGAATACACTCTGTTGGTCAAGCATCTGTGGTTTGTGCAGGAGAACTTGGAAAACTAGTTTGATGGTAGATTCCGAGTGGATTATCGTCTATTTTGGAACTTTCAGTTGCGCTAAGTCAAACGTGGTTCTGCAAACAATTTGTCCATCATCGAGCTTCAGAGTAGTAGTAGTAGTGTTAGCAGAAGCTGAAACGCTTGTAGTTGGAAGCCACTTAGGTTCGTGATGGAGTCTTGCATAAACCGGATCTGATTCATTTTATAAAAGGTCTACAGTTCGAGCTGATTTTACATTTAACGTTTCCTGGTGTCTTTCTATTCTTGCTCTGAAGGAAGGGAACAGTAGTTGTAATTTTGTTCGGAGGGTACGACCGAACATCATTTCAGCTGGACATCGCCCGGTGGTTTCTGTACGAGTTGTTCGGTAAGCAAAACATATTCCATCCAGTTTGATCTGCAAGGTTCCAGGGATCTGCATGCGAATATCTTACTTGGCCGTCTAAACTGCTGGACCCGCCAAGCCATTCGGTGCAGCGTGGTAACGAGCAGACCGAATGTGCTGTAGTCCGTTGTTGCAGAGAAACTTTTGAAACTCATCGTTGGTAAACGGTGTTCCATTGTCTGTGCAAAGTACATCTGGTAACCATAGTCTCTTATTTTGTTTTATCATTTCAACACGTAACCAATTACAGATAACTGACAAATGTACCACAGCATATGAAAAAATGAAATCTGAAGAATGTGTTCATAGGTTTTGTGAGCATGTTACTTCCCGATTGCCCTGACCGAGGAAAGAAGATAACCTCGGGGTCTCCGTCGGAAACCAGACCTGTAAGACAACTGGACGGAGCTCAGAGTCCGTAGTCTATTGGTAGCTGGTGCTCACTTCATTGAACGGGGTCAAACGTCCGGGGTGCCCAAAACACCATGATTTCCAATCGAGCCAGTGACCATTGCCGTGACGAGGAAGGTTTGCGCGTGGTTTGTAAGCCTCTCCATGCCGTAGCATGACTAACTAGATGAAGTTCTGTAAGCGTTAACAGTGTGATGGGTCGGCGAGCAAGTGTATTATTACACTGAACTAATAGCTGTTCAACAAAAAGCTATTCAAATGATTCCAACGGGTATTCTTCACTGTCATTCAGGAAAGTTGCTATCGACGATACGTGGGTGAAGCTTTCATCTTCCATTCATTTATCGACTGAGCTGTAAACATTCTTTCGGAGTCGCAACACTAAACAGGACGGACAGATACGCACAACTAATGAGCTCCAATCAGAGGAAGACTTCAACCAAATCCTCGCCGAGTTTACAGCTGACTGGATAAGCTGAGGATTAAGCACCAGCGTGGGGTTTGAAGGATAGTGTTATATCTTCTTATCTCTTTTCTGCTTTCATTAGTGATCTTTCGATTCAACCCCCTGCTCACAGGCGAAGTATGCTGACAATATCAATTTGTGTCAGACAACTTCCTGTTCTTCCGAATTCGATTCATCCACCAAGATTAATCCAAATCATCTAATCTCACTTTAGACATATCCAAGTGTTTGGAGTGCATATTCTGTCTTTCCCGGTCTACATTTCCAAGGTATACCTCTGGCTGAAATGACTGGATTACTTGAGAATTTGTGTACATTCACCAAACTTCAGCGGTTATTTTCACGTCATGTGTTTTCTGAATCCTTGTATTTTCTTCGTTGTAACGATTAGTGTGCATCTTCAACTGAAATGTAAGCATAAAAGCTCACACGAATCGTACAACTAAAAAGCACCAAATTTATCCCACAACGCTATTTAAAAGTAACTGATGATTAAATATAAATTAAACTCTTTATCCTAGTCGGTTTTTATTTGTGTCAGTATACCCAAGAATGTAAGATAGTCCTGACGGTTCCATTTTCTGGCCACTTAAGTCGCGAACTGGACATGCAATAAAATGAGAAATACAGTGAGTGTGATGGCAGGCTTCGCGAACGCATGCGTTCTTCAGGGCTTATATCACATAATGACCGTCAGAGTGGTTTTACACACCTGTTAGATGCCTCGTGGCTTCTTTGAGAACAATGCGCTGAGTTGTTGTGGGTAAGATACTAGAGTTTGGAAAAGCATTACAAACGCGTTTCAACTAGTGATATTTTTCAAACTAAAGGAATCTTCTACTCAACCGTATTCGCATAAATCAACAATGGTGGTCTGAACTCATTGGATACATTTGCCATAGATGACAATCTTAGTGAAAATATTTAGCTCCCCTAAACTCCCAACCTATGATGCGATCTAGAGAGAAAGCTATACGAGACCTAGGCCTAGCATAGAGCAACACAGAAATAAGTTGTACATTATTCTATACAAAGCATGTTTACAACAAAACCAGAAAGAACCGCGAAAGGAGACACACACACAAAAACATTGACGGACAAAAAAACAGCATTGTTTACAACAAGATTATTAACAAAAACAACAATAATAACAACTAAAAGGAACTGGCTATCGTAACCATGGGAAACCAGGATGAATTAGCATGCGAATTCAGTCCATGACCCACCCACCCACCTCACACACACACACACACACACACACACACACTCCAGGCATGTAACACATGTGTTTACACACAGACTCGGTTGAAAATCATCTCGTGTCAGTTTCCGACATGCGAATACAGCTTTGACATGTGATCGCCCGCGTTGGTCAGAACCGTGGACGATGAACCAAAACACATGTGCACAAAAACACAGGTCAGGAAGGCTGCACAAACCCTGACACTGGAGCTAATACAATATATAAACAGAGGATACTTTATTTCTCATTAACACCTACCGTGAGCCCCTCAAATGATCGTCAAACAAAAATATCTCTTTCGATATCACGAACAGGAATAGTTTTGGTACACCATTTTGATGCTAATGCAACAATAACAACGTTTTCAGTTCACGCTAATAATTGCCAGGAAGGAAAAGTAGATAGCTAAACTGCTAGTGGGTAAAACTTTGGATGATGACAGAGAAAGAGAGAGGGATTCAAACACACGATCCGCTGATGACATTTACTACTCATAATTGAAATTTTGTGGCACAAGACATTCTACCTAATTCAATGAACTGACCTCCCCTTGGTCATATACTTTCGTCTCGTTATGAATAGATTTTACCGATATCTCAATTGCTTATGTTTCACGTGTCTGCTGTGTTGGTGATGCCTAGCGTCACACGTGAGCTAACGTATAAGCGACTAAGCTAGATGTATCGTCGTAGCTGTATAATTTTTTTTTAAATTTAGACACGAGGCCTCTGTGGAATGAGTAGTAATGTGAAGAAAGCATGGAAAGTTCTGGCATCATAATGAACCACAGATTGCTCACGGGAATTGAGCTCTGTATCCCTGGAAAGACAAATGAATTTAGGTTGGATTCGATCAGGGGCAGACGAATCGGAATACATAGCTAGGCTCTGCTGAGATCTATCTGCGTTTCTATAACCAAATTTCCATATATGTAAACTGTAAACCTAGGCGTTCCAAGTTCGGTTTCGCCATTTTTGTCCATAAAAAAGCTTTTCTATAGATATTCCTATAGAAGTAATCATGTGGATGTGGTAAACAACAGCTTTGTTCGCATTGTTTCATCGTTGAAAAGAAACTTTATCTTTAGACTTTTCACCATCAAGTGCCGTCACTATCAATGCAAATACACTGAATAATGTCTCACAGGAATGCTTTTAGACATTTTCGTTCCCTCTGAACTTGTTTTTTTTTTATTTATCTCACTAATTGACTAACCTGGTTGGAATTACCGTTCACTGGAGGACAGTGTCTCAGAACCCCAGATAAGAGTCCTTTAAAGGAGAAACCAATAGGTGAGGGGATAGCACCTACTTTGAAATACCATTTCCGCTTTGTCTTCAGGTTGCAGGCAAATATTTACGAAGTAAGTGATCTGAGGAATAACGGAAATGCGTGCCGCAAAGTTTCAGAAATCAAAATTTATTTCAGTCGGTTGTCAAGATACTTGCCAAAAAAACACACAGGACACTGAATTTTTCACTTCACTTTTGACGGATAGAACAGGAATTTATCTGAATCTATCTATTTGCCCATCCATCAGTCTAACAAGATATGTTTTATCACATTTATTATATTACTATTGTCATTATTGTCAGTGCTATATTATTATTCCCGAAATATCATCGTGTCGATGTACACGCAGTGATAGAACTCCTGCGACACTCTGACTTTCGTCAGATTTGTTTCCCACAACACTTAGTGGTTCAGGCCTTATTCAAGGAATTGAATATTATATTGGCTCATCAGACGCCAACTATCTATGATTGGATCCAATTGTGTTTTTGTTTCTATTCGTTACATACTTTAAACAAGTATGACTTCTCGATTTCGACTACGGACGATGGCACATCAGTTGTAATATAACGAACCCTCAGTAAACCACCATCATTAGTATATATAACAACCAAATTATGGCTCAATAAGGTGCACAGCAAAATACGATTTCGCATTTTACCTAAGGGGTGATATACTGCTAGGTTTCCCAGCCCAAGAAACAGGTATATTCTTTTGGGGTATTCACAACCGATGCATTCGGTCAGCCCAAGCCTGACCACAAGGCAGCGGGGTGGTGTGTATGTGGGGGGGGGGGAACCGTGATGACGTTCACTTCATCAGATCGCACCTTTTGGATGGAATCAGACTTCCAAGGTGCCCAAAACAATTCGATGCCCAATCAGGCTACTGACCACTGCGAGTACCCAGAAAATGATTGTGTGTGGTTTGTGAGCCCTTTCTCAATCGGTTTAGAATCACAGTTTTTAGTCAACCACCCTAGATGAACTGTCAACAGTTCGTCAACCTAAATGTTGGTTTTCACTCCTCTCAGTCTAGTAGGAAAACACATACGTCGTATTGAAAGCTAAGAGTATAGGTCATTTCAGACGTCCGGTTGCTTAAAAGAATTTTCGCAAGATGTGCCAGAAGGATGAGTAATCCGTACTCAAGACAACCACCTTAAACCATGTGGGGATTGCGGAAGTTAAGGTTGCATACCTACCGAAGTGAACAAATTAAAAACAACATGCAACTTACTGGCCTGTCCTTGATCCTACGTTTCGCCAAGGCGGTTGACACAGCCATTTAAAGGTCGATCGGTACGTACAAAGGCTCACCGTGACACACCTTACTGTAGTTGTGTGATCAGCAACATTATTCATCTTCTTTTTTGTCCAGCATCACGTTATTCCAAATCGATTTTTCTTGTTTCCATATTTGTAAACTAAGTGACACCCTAAACTGAAAACGGTTGTGTAACGATGCTTATCATACGATGAACTATTTACATCCAATGCATTGCATAATCACGTACAATCTATCGCTATTTGCCACGGACCATATTCTATCCATATCTTTAACCACCTGATTCTTGGAATGAGCTTTTTCCTTCCCTTTCTTGTCGATTTTATTGAATATAAGCTCCAAGACAATGGAAGAATCGACTTAAAAGAGTGTAATGTGATACAAGCAGCAAACCACCATTGCTGGTGACAGCTCGGTCACTACTACCCTTACCCTGATGCATGATTTCAAACCCAACTTACTTCCTTAACCATTAAACTGCCAAAATGTAACCAATTGATGCTTTGTGTATTCGCGAATGATCCTATTACCGGAAACAAGCAACTCACATTACAATCTGTGGATCTCGGACCAGAGCATCCGGCGGCACATTCTGAATGACAACAATGCTCCAAAACGTTATCCCCGGTTCGATTGTGTGATGAGTGATGTCCGTTGCTCGGGTCCCGGTAGCACCAGTTCGATCCGTCACAAAGACGAACCTGACATTTGTGAACTGNGGTTAATATCATTCTACTCGTGGTAGTTCACAATTATCTTTATCATGTCCTATGGCTGAAATGGTCCACTGAATATTTCCATGTTTGTTGTCTTTGGTTAAGCATATTGGCATATTGTGCTGATAAAAGGATAAAGTGGCAGACAGACTGCTTTTGGTGTCTCTTTGACCAACACAATTGTATGGGTACACATGTGTAACTGGGTTGGAGCATGGACAGTAAATCATGGGAGAGTGAGGGCCGTCGAAATCGTAGTTCTCACTAGTAAATCACAATCCAATAATAGGCTAAAATAAAATCATCCGCTCAGTGTATAAAGCGCTTCTTGCCTCGATTTGAAATAACTGTCCTGATCTATCTCATTGATGGTTTTCGGCATTTTTTTTCTACTTCATCGGGTTTGCGAGAGATGATCGCGAACAGTCGAAGTTCCAAAAGATTGCTTTTGAAAGCACAACTGGAACGGGTATTTTCAGTCACAATTTTCTCCGTGACTTTCATTGATTGCATTTCATCGATAGTATGCATAGATATTTAGTCATTGTTGTCGTAAAATCACTCTATCAAACTAAATCTCACAAGGAAATTCGCCGGGGATATGAAGTGTGTGGACTGAAAGCTAGGAAGAATTGAACGGTTATTTTGACCTGGATGAGTCTTATCAGCGGTGCATGAATCCATCGACTCAATTGGGGAACGCGAACCCGGGACCTCACAGGCAGAACGTAAGCATACTACGCACTTGGACATCGGGAAGCTGATCCGACCCTTTTATCAGTTTCCCTTTTACATTCTGTATTTACTCTCATGCAACCTAAATCCACTGTTTGTTTTTGTGCACGCTAAAGTAAATAACCGAAATCTTCTAAAATCCGTAGAATTGAAATGAACTCTAGACTTCAGAGAGAGAGAGAGGGATCTTAATCTTATTCACATTGCGAGATGAACGAAGCAGCTTGATGTTTTTTTGACCGACTGCTGCACATAACCCGCCTGGATGTTTGGTTTTAATAATTGGGCCAAGATGATAAACTTGCAGAAACTGGTTTGTTCCGGCAAGCGGAAAAAACATTTTTCTAAACCCTGCAAGACTAATGATATGAATCTACCACCGGTCACATAGTTGATTGATTGACGAGGTTTTACTGGGAACCGTTGGAGTATTGATGTATGACATCCGTTGGGTAGAGTGGTAAAGGCCACCATATTATCGTCCCGGAGGGCACTTGCTCGAATTCCATCACGACCACATGAATGTACCCGATTCTATGATTATTGGACACTTTCCAATTCGTGAAAATTATATCAAAATATATTTTGTAAGAAGAGTTAAAAAGAAAAGTAAAAAGGGCTGATCATCGATGCCCAATTTGAAATACGTATATGCTTATATATAACATTGAGGCCAACATAATCGGGCTGAAGATCTTTGTTAACTCAGACATAACATATATTAATTTCACAAAGATTTTTTATTACTTCACAGATTGAAATGAGATACAGAGTCATAGAATGCTGATATTCATCATTTTCCGACAGAAGGTGGCGTGGCCTTCAATTATCGGGCTTATTACGCTTTTTGTGAGCACATATCAAGTTGTACATCTAGTTCTTTTACAAAGTTTAAAAAAAAGATTTCAGCGGGAATAAATCAAGGCGATGAAATAACTAAATCAAATAAATCCCGTCCTATATAAACAGTGACCTACTAACTAACAGAATAAGTACGTAACATCACAATTCACACAATGATCACACATTGTGTTACCTTTCAGCAACAGTTACTAGGCACAACCATTTCAAGCAATCAATTGTAAATTCTATCAGTGCAAGAACTTGATATTCATCAATGGAAGGTGGATTTGTACTAACCGATATAAACATTCATTTACTGACTCAATCCATATCTTTAATGGAGTCCGATTATTCTTCTATTTCACTATTGATCAGCTATCGAATTCGAGTAATCGATCACTCAGAATTCTCCTTCACGCAGAGTCTTCATTTCACTCACTAACAAACTCAGGAAGCAGTGGACTTGAATCTGAGTAGTTCATCTGTGATGCATATCCATCAACTTGGCAGGGATTTGAACTACGGAACCCTCGTGTGTGCATATGTGTGTGTATGTGTGTGTGATTACTGGGCCAATCTGCTGACATCGAGGCTGACTAGAATTACCAAGTGACATCTGTTCAGATCTGGCTGGTTTTGGCTCTGATAGGACTGATATACACTTTCCCCAAAGCCGTGCCAACCTCATTAGGAGCCAGTTTTTCGCAACGGGTTGAGCAACTACAATAGTCTAGTTTGCTTGCGTTGCATCTGTTGATTAAAACCATTTATTCTACAGCTGAGACCGCATCATCAATGAGTTTGCCGTAGTTTTGCCAAGTTAAGTTTAGCTGATGATTTCTATTCGCATAGTGTGGTCCGTATAGTGAACCAAAATGAGAATAAGTCAGACAGGCGCAATATACACCATGATCAGTGAAAGCAGTCAAGTTTTGAAATGCAACTTTCAGTTGTAAGCCAATGGTTTATTGTACGTTATAACTTCTGCGCTGCTTTCGAGTGATAGTATCCAGGTAACTGCACTTGGAATAAAGCAACAGAATCATTGATACAATTGGCTAACATAAATAAGAAATAGCAACATGTTCAACACATCCCAAGGTCAGCGTGGAGGGTACACTTACTTGCTTGACACTGTTGACTTCCCGGGCCCCAACAGTATCGTGTCCCGTGGATCTTCGGACACGTTGGATGACAGAGAAGCCCTAAGGTACCCAACATTTGTTGTACAATCTTTGATTGATTCACCCAGCTGGCGGAATCGTTGATCAAAAGTATGTCTGGTGGTGTTGACGATTGGAAACCGCTGAATGCTGTGAGGTCATCCATTGCATCCAAATTTGACGATTCGGGCCCAACCGGTGGATCAGTAAGCTTCACAATGTACGTCACATCCGCATCAGACGCTAGTGTAGCTTGAGGATAGAGCAGATTAGGTATCAATTAAAACTTTAACTTGTTTATCAACAAGAGTGACCCAATAATTTTTGTGTGACGAAAATAAAGGAATTTATAATTTCTATTTCAGTGATTGGAAAGT
>UZAN01044511.1:0-15388 GCA_900618425.1 Echinostoma caproni | reverse complement strand
ATATATTTATATATATGTATATATATATATATATATATATATATACATATATATATATAATCATTGTAGAAATCTAATTTCACCCTATGCAACTTCGCAGGTGAAGAAGTTTACCTATAGATTTACCACCTCATTCTTTCATTTTTGTGCGAATAATTGTTGATTGATCAGCGGTTTGGATACCTTACTCTTTTATCACTTTTCTCCTCCTTAGTGAATGTGTATCAGTTTTGCCTTGTTTCAGCTTTACACAGGCTTACGTCACACGATACCTCACACCAGATCACGCCAGATTGTTTTGTACACTCTAGGNNNCTAACGGTTGTTCACACAAAACTGTTTCAAGCAAAAGCCGACAATGGGATCCGGGTGGACCAGACTGATGACTAAAATCTTACACAATAATTGTTAGTTATTTTATCCATGACTTTTATTGTGATAAATATATATATATAGCGGATTTTGTAAACAAGTACTGCGATCCCCGTAATCGTGCGTGGTGATCAACACAACTATATTATGCTGGACTCGGATTCATTTGCAAGAATTATAGGTTTTTCAAATTTAGAACAAGCTCGTTTTCAGTTATTCGTAATCATGTCATTACATAACATTAAATATGACTAACAATAAGAACACAACAGGGAATGAGAGATTCGACTCTAAATGATTCAGCTGTGGCTCCAATCATGTGTGTGCGTTTGTGTGAAACTGATCACAGTGTCAAAGAAGGCTAACAAGTGCAGTAAGGAGAACATTTTACGCTGCACAACTAAAACCTGTGTTCACATTCAAGCCAATTATATGTTTCCGACTGAAGGATAGAGTGCCAGACTCTGCAGCCTCATTCTGTGTATATTCATTCAGCTGTTCCTGTGCGACTGAGTGCATTGGCCGCACGACCAGGCGTTTATCCGATCGCGGTCGCAAACACCACCCTTGGCTTGGCTGAGGATTGGAACAATTAAGACAATCATGAGCGCGGTGTGTTTAAATCTCGCTGAGTCAAATCACTCGGTAGATGAGGCGAACTCGTTTCGACCGATTTACAAGGTTCGATGCAGGCAATCAAGAGCAGTGAAGTATCGTATCTTAGCCGCGACCGAAGTATTCGGATTCACAAGCCCCCTCCCCCCACTTGTGCGCACAGAAGACATTTGTACAAGCACGTAATCACCCTTGGCCCACTTCAACCACTTCAACACGTATGCAATCACTTGAACTTTTGACACTGTGATCAATTCCACACAAACGCACACACGCATAATTGGAGCCACAGTTGAATCATTTGGAGTCGAATCTCTCATTCCCTGTTGTTAGTCATATTTAATGTTATGTATTGGCATGATTACGAATAACTGAAAACGAGCCTGTTCACCACGCTGTTGTTCTGAATGTGTTTAATGGGACTAATGAAACGATTTTTCAAATTTCTCAGCAGTGAACCACCATGTCTGCACTAATACCACATTGGAACAGCAATGCTGACTGTGCACCGTGCGATATTTTCCCGATATTACCGATACAAAACTGTCGTATATCGTCAATCTGCTATTAGAGATGTTAACTCACACCGATCGTGTGAAATTGGTTCCGTCTGATCCAACACCAAAAGCGGGGTTATAATATTTGTCTCCTCAGGGGATCTCACTGGCTCCGGTATCACCGGATCACCTACGTGGTCTTGTTGCATCTCATCTGGGCTACGTGGAACAAGTAACGGCATGCGAGCTGATCCGGTTGACTGGACAATTGTGTCAGGTGTCTCGGTTTGACCAAGATCCGAGTCCGGCTCAATCACACTCATTTTAATCATCACATTTTTACTCGATTCACTATCTGTATCCGGATCGGGTGTAGACAAGTCTATCAGTGTGTTTTCAATCTGATCATGTTGTTCGATTTCGGTTACTGTTTGCAGTGAGTGATCCCTTTCCGTTGATGTGAGCAGATCGGGTGTGATTGCTTCATCCTCCTCTCCGGGGGTGATTTTGGAAATGCGGGGTGTGCTGGCGGTATTGCTGGTCCCCGTCATAGTTGTGGTAGTGAAGGAGGTCTTCTCTATGTTGTCATTCCCATCGTTCGATTTGGAGTAGTCGATCGTGTTCGTTGGAGGAATTGTACGATCAATAGAACTGGCAACCCCCGTTGACAAATCGTCTAAAACCATCGTTCGCTTCACACGATGAAATCCACCTGGAAAGTGATACAGGTGAAAAGAAACTGTCAGCGGCGGCACATCTGAGCAAAAAATGACAAAATGTGAATTTTAACCCATAATATGAAATTATTCCTTTCTAGAGAACCAGTAACGATTCAGTTCTCTCATCCCGTGTGAGTTGTATCACATAATATTACACAATCACATTAGGCTACGGACCAAAAATAGGAACACAGTGTGCCTCTCTTCCTTATACCGAGACCGTTTCCGTATTTTTAGCAGTGACTTCATAGTCTAAAACACTGATTCAATCTCCTGCGACTGCATGAATGAATGAAACATTTGAAGGAGTTTATTGCGCGTTTCATGGATACATTCTAAGGTAATGAATTAACGTAACACCCACTCTATTAAGTATAGCTTGACGAGGATCGTTTTACAACAGTAGGGGTGCATTTTTAATTCAAATAAGAGATTTGATTTAGAAAAGCATGAATTAGCAAACAAGATTATTATCGGTAAGTATACTATTGGTATCGCCATTTCTGTTTCCGTATCTAACCAATCAGAACTGGTTGATTATAACACTAACCTATCCCACCTCGTTTCATATTCCACTTTGTCCGGTCTTAATCTTAATCCTGAAAAATGTCTTGAATGTATTTTTACTCTTAACCGTACCCCATACCCCTCTGACAATGTCCAGATGCATGGAAAACCGATGAGCAGGGTCAGGCGTGTGAAGTACTTAGGTGTCACACCTGAAAATAACCTTCACTGGTCCTTACATACCCAAACTGTTGCTCGCAAGTTGAAAGTTCTCTCTTTTCAGATAAGAAGACTGCGGCACTTCTGTTCTGATTTGTCCGTAATAAACGCTGTCATTCAAGCATGTCCCCTCTATACCACTTTACTGCTCCCCTGTAATTTTCCCTGGTTTGCTGAAGGCTGATTTCAAGTTGCCGAGGTATGACCTCTCAATGATCAGCCGTGTCTCCCAAGTTCCGTTATCTGTTCTGATTGGCAATATGTGTAATGCCCATATTGATGCGTGCTTACAGTTTGCTGACAATATCCTATCTGATTGCACCCATCATCTACACATTGACCTGTTTGCATGCAAATCCGACCCCTCCACCCGTTCTAAGGGCAAACTTATCCCGTCTTGCATATCCGCATACAGAAACTCTTTGGTACCTTATCCTACCCAGATAGTGATCGACGAGGAAAGTGTTCGTTCTAAGCTTTCTAATGCACTGAGTAATGAACTCATATTTTTGTACGTTTCACATCTCACTCGTCTTTTTCACCGCAATTGTAACGATGGTCTATTTTTTGACTGAAAGCTTGTATATAACTCGCTAAAGCTAGAATACAGTACAATACAACTTCTCCTTCTGGTGGCAGGAAAACCCTCTCTAGTGTCATCGTGAAACCTCTCGCAAGTACGAGACAGATAACCCGACCGTCAGCCAAACAAGTCACGTGGTTTGAAGATTGAATGGTCCGCTGCGCAAGGTACACTCTATTGCGTATAAAGATATCTTCAATCGATGTTCAAGGATCCCTAATTCATACTTGGATGTTCAGATCTGAAAACTGTATAGATCTCAGAGTTATTCTCTCTATCTATCTGTCTGTTCAAAGCATATATTTTCCAAATCGCAGTTAGCTCCTCTTGTCAATTATTCTAAATATTTGTAACACGTTTAATTATTCGTCTGACGTTTGTATAAACCAAAAAAGCTTTTGCCTCACGATACCAGCCGATGTGTGTCCGAATTACCGTCACACAAAAATTCACTTACTTTTACACATTCTGCAGTTTGACCACACGGTTGCATCTCAAATTGTACCCTTCGTTGCATTACTTTCCGGTCTCGGATTCCCTAATCAGCGCAATACGGCTCAGAGTTTTTGCCACAACCGGATCGGTACGCGCTTGTGAATATTGCATATGCGTGGGTCTGAATCTCACTGATATATCTATCGACCAAGGCCGATCGCTTTCCACACTACTCCTATACACCTTAAACGATTTTTTTGCTAAATTTATATTTTACATAAGGGAACTGGAAAATGTTCAGTGTGGAAACAATTTCACCCGTTCAAAGTGCAGCAATCAAAATCTGGCTAAATTGTAGTCTTTACACAGAGTATCCAAACGAACGAACTGGAAGAGGAAAATTTTCGTTTTCGTTTGTTGAATTTATACGCTTTTTGTGAGCATCAACTATGCTTCACGGAACAAGCACATGTCCATTGTTACTTGCAATCGGAAACGGGTACAGTTGAGTGTTTTACTTGGAGTTTGCTAGACATGCAAAACTAGAGACTATATGCATTCGTATAATTCTTTATTATTCTTTCTTATTCTTTATTAGTTTTATTGTTGCTACGTTTTGTGTTGTTGGTTTTCTTGTTCGATCACAAACCAAAATTTGTAAGAACAAATCGTCCATCCTGCTTATGCATGTCAAACCAAGCTAGGAGGAACAAAAACAACTCAGGAAAACTCTTTGAAGTAAACTCACCATCACCGGAAACTAAAGATGGACTTCCTTTTGCCTGCTGTATATGGGAGCCACCATTCTGAGCTGAATGTTCTGAGGCCGCCATAGATGGTTCTGGTTCTACCATCAATCTTGTCACCGACTGGTCTAAGCCCTGGGTAGCGCTATCTGGGCTAACATGCTTGATAGTGTCGTCTGTGCTCCACGCATTGGTCACTCCCAGTGGTGAAGCGGTTTGTTCCAGACCCGAATCACTCAAACCGGTGACTGTACAGCCCCGAGTCGAGTAACGACAGTGACAGAAGATTAACCAACGAGTCACATTGGCTTGCGCATGTACCGGATACAAATCCACCGTCTGTAGCTCCGCTGATTCGAGTAAATCGGCCCAATTGAGTGTGAATGGTGCATAACACAACCCCGGATTGTCATAAAAGTACACTCCGTGTTGAATGATCGCTTTACGCATGGGCATGAGCGAGAGAATACCCACGTGTGCATGTATGCATATGGGAAAAAGGAAATGGGATAGAGTGTATTATTGGAATAAAAACTATTTCACAACGAGGGGGAATATGAACAGAGCATGTGATTGGATAGCTCCAGTGTTGGTAGTAGCAGTAGTAGTAGTAGAGTAGTAGTAGTCGTAGCAGAAACGGGCCCCTAGTATACATATATGTGACTCGATGGTCGATTCAACTACATGGCAACCATACATGTTCACGGGAATCATTAACGATCATAGTGCGCTGATACGGAACGCCTGGCCCGACAAAAACGAAAAGCGAATTTTTTTTCTGCATCATGAAACAGAATTGAATTCCACCGGAATTTCAAAGTGAATTTAAATAGTATTTCAGAAAGCTTTTTGGGACTGTTAAAATAGGCAAGTGATCGTACAGCACGAGGCAGTAAGCCGAAAGATCGGTCGATTTTCAATCGAGGCTAATTTCGAATTATCGCAACAAGCAAGTACAATTGGATTAGTATGAATTTGATGGGACATAGGATCGGGGACACGATGCTTAAAAGTGATTAGACCACTAGACTGCTCGTAATTCGTTTGAACTAATATTGGGCCATTTATGTGTGCTGGAAATGAATGGAAACAAAGTTTTACGTATAAGCTAGTGTTGACTTATTCATCAAATAGTTAATACATAATGTCTATCCATAGAATGAGAAACCAGTCGATCAAAGTCAAGAAGAGGAGAGATTTTATTTGTTTTGCCCATTATCCAGGGGCAGAATACAGCTAATTTTAAAATCACGTGGTCTCCAAGATCGTGTTATTTGTGTGAGATATGAGTGATATAGAGAACTGCATTACGGGGTTAAGCAGAAGAACACACTGGAGACCGGGTGATTTACGCCTCAGATTTTGGATCACTGCTGTGGTCCGGTGCCAAAGGTAACCAAACTATCATCCCAGAGAACTTATGTTTGAATCCTCGTTCATGTTTTCGCCTGAGGTGCAATTCTCCACTGTTCGGCTCCCTAGAGCACTAATCCCTCGTAATATATTGTCTGTGTGCATTTGAATTTGTTCGCAGCCTGAGGAGGATCGGTAGGTGAAATTAGGTCGTTTTTAGTGCTGCAAAAAATGTTTCTGTAATTCTATATTCTACAATCTTGATCTCTAAGCATGTTGTCTCTACTTAGACTCGAACTCATCTCGTCTCATATTTTCTGCCATTCGGCTGGGTTTCGAATTTACATTTTCTCTTTTTTTGCACTCTCCTCATATGCCTAAACTACATCGCAAGCGTTCAGGAAAGTCGCTTATCTACTGAGCAATGGGTCAGTTAATTGTGCCTCCGAACCTGGCCAATTAGGTCATCCCTCTCGTTTACACTTTCACTAGCTCGAGTTACACAAACATTAGCGTCAAATCACTATTATCAGGTGACTCAAAACCTATGCAACGCCAGCGTTCAAATATTCGATCCACAGAAATGCGAAACCATGATACAACCCCTATGTTTTCCATCCTCTTGTAACCCTTCTATATTTCATTAATATTTGAGATGCATTTTCTACGGAAAGGGAATGTACCTGTTTTACCAATAGCAAGTTTTTGACAAACTTACAAAGGGCATGAAAACACTGGTAGAAAACAGAATAGAGTTTTGAGTACAAAAAACAGCTCCAAGTAACGTTCTCACCTCACCCCACTCGAGACGTCCCCAATGTCTCATCTCACAGTGTGAGAAAAAGAAACAGACTGGAGATATCATTTGAATATTTGAATTTCACCGCATTCCACTGAGACATTATGCCCCATCTTTATTGACAACTACCAAGTGGCTATCTTGATCCTTCACTTAACGTGGACCTGGGTGAGCTGATAAACCCTAAACAGAAAGGCTAATAAGCTAGACCGTGGAACCAAATGTGCATTATATTACCTATGCACACAATGGCGAGGGGGCGGTCAAACTGGATATTAAAATCGGTAACTAATCGATCAGTTCGAAAAATGCAAAACTAAATGATCTGATCGTAGAAACGATCCAGTCAGTATGACGTGCATGCATGCTTATGTGTGTGTGTGTGATAGCAATCCGTATTGGTCAAGCTCCAATCAATGGAAAGGTCACGGTACTAAACAACTATTTTCTGAGCTCACCCATCCTCACGAGTATATTCCGATGATCTTTCAAGCTCATATACACTTTCACACTCAAGCACTTATCCATCGTCCCCATGTCCCTCCTTACCTTTTGAAAACAATGAGGTGTGATTGAATGTTCAAGATGGTCAGTTGGTTCAACCAACCGATCGGTAACATTTTCTACCATTGTTATAATGAATGGAGCAGTTGGTAGATACTCTTTGAGGTATAGCAATTTGCTCTTAGTGGTTTTGTTCATTTTTGATCGTTAGTATCCACCAGCTGTTTTGTATACTACTCACAAATATGAGTAGTACTTCACAACACAAGTTTATAAAAGCTTCCAATAGCGCTTTTAGAACAAAATAATGTAATTTGAACACAGAACTGGTTACTAAATTCCTTTAGTTTGTGTACCTTTGTTCCGCCAAATTTGGTTCAGATGGTGCAACCTATAAAGCGAGGTAACTTCATCCGTGTTATTGTATACCAACCAATCTTGACTATCCGGGTAATTCAGTACTGCAGATTTGCGGGTTTGCAACATGTAGCTGATAGGATGTCAAAATCCAAGAAGAGTCGGTGTCAAAATGAACTATTTCTGATCAAAGAACAAATGTGTGGTGGGACTCAGTGGCGGGGAGTTGAGAATGATGAATGTATCTAAATTGTTTTGGTAACGAAGTGATGCGAAACGTTCCGATAGCGTTTGCTCTCTCGATCGTTTATCAGTGAACGATATTGGCTCTACTTGATCCACCGTGTCTGTGTCAACACCTGGTCCTGTTCACTGATCCTTCAGCATAGTAATCAATTCAGTCGTCCATTGTCAATAACCAATCCATCCTGTTTGATATAACTAAACAGAATAAATCCCTCCCCCCCCCCGAGACCTATGGGACAGGTGGTTAATAATCGATGAATAGTTTTATTCACTAAACTGGCTTTGCATTTTACCAGTTTTAGATATAATTAACAAAATATCAGTATAGCCATTGATAGATAATATGACCTATATTTGATCGAGACGTTTGTTGTGCATGTGTTTGGTTTGATCGACTGAATGATTGGCTGATGTCGCCTGTTAGCACACATGCATACAGATTAACTCTATCAGACTATCGACCTACTCCAACCAATCAGATATCAACATTGATCGGCTCTCAATGATTGATTCATGGACCGCTTAGCTGCGCAGTTTGAACGCACTCTGATTTCACGTAACGCTTGTGTCTGCTTTCGGCCTACACGCCTACTCACCCCTACTTGCTCACCGGGTTATGGATCACCTACACTTGTACGTGCCGTGAATAAACGAACTGTTTTATTCGCTGGATGGTTATTCAATTTCTCAGTCGGGACAGAGCTGTAACGTATGCAGTTATGTATTGAGACTGCTACTGGGCTATATTCTCATCCGTCGAGCACCTGGTTGCCACAGTGCAACGTGGCATACGTGACATGCACAGTTATTCATGCATTGATGGGTTTTTCACATCCAGGAGTGTTCCGCTAAAACGGTATGCGTTTTCAGCGAACATCAGTTCGGAATAAATAGTTGTAACACCGGTATCGTGTCTTTCATCACCGTAATTATCAATGTGTTGATAAATGGCTTGAAAAATTTCCTGTTTTCATTTTGACTACATCGGATGGCCGACCGACTTCGATTGGCTGTGCCACGTTTCTGTTCGCTGTTGCATTGAAATTGATCTCACAGTTTCATTGCGTTCGCGAGCCATTCGTATTCCATATAATTAAATCTATACACAAACACACACTCACCACGGCTTTCCTGGCAATCTTTCATCGTTGTTCCGATTCTGAAATCCTATTCAGGTAGTATTATATCGAAACGCTTTGATTCTAACGCCCCATCACTTCCTTTGGACTCTGAACTAACAGAGCGCGCTATTCTCACCCGTTCGCCATTCGATATTAGAGCTCCTAATGACTTCCTTCACTTTGTATATAAAGGCAGATAGATGTTTGTCAGAAGCTGTCGCTTCGTTGGTGCAATCTAGGTATGAATAACATGCAGTTTCAAAAATTAGTCTGTTTCATCTTCTTTCATTATTATTCTATTTTTAATTCGGTTCCACAATCTGTTTTTCCCGAATTTCAAATTTGTTTCATCATTTTATTGTCACATTTGTGTTCTTTCTCCATATTTGATGTACCATTCACTAGTGATTCATCTTCTATTCTGCCGAACATTATCTTCAAATATGCTGACGAAGTGGTTCTATGAAATGCCATCTCAATTAGTCTCACAAGGAATAGTTGTCTGACAGTTTAACATAAGAGAAAATAAACTTAGATCAGTCTAATCTCCTACTGAACGCTTCCAATTTTTTTCAACTACAACTTTAGTCTGTCACAATCTAATATCTATTGCAATCGTCAGATAGCATCAGAGTATCGGTTACCAGAACACAGCACCAAATATCTAGGAGTTATCGCAGTGGGAGGGCTATCGACGGTGACTCTGTGCAAACCTGATTTGGTAAACTGCATTGCTTATCCCTCAAGATACTCAGACTAAGACTATTCAGACTAAAGCTTTCTACTACGGGTTTTTTGGTAATCAGTGCATTTAACCTAACCTACCATACTATTTCCTCGTGAAATTTTCCGGTCAAATTAGAAAGGACTTTATCATCTTTCGTCGCCCTTGGGAAATGATTGGTTATGTATCTTTTAGCCCCATAAAAACCCTGTAATCACAATTTTGCATGATCTCCCTGTGACAATTTGGTCCCTTAAATGTTCAACGACCCTGGTCATCCGCAAAATTCCGACCTATCTGCTTGATGTTTCCATACCCAATCCAATTGTCGCTACTTAGCCTCCCATAAAACATTATTCCTAATTCAACACAGCACCATTTCTGTATTGTATTGTATTGTATTGTATTGTATTCTTTCTATTTGGTCAGACGAAGAGGTCTTACACAATCAAATTGCTGATCGACAAAGTGGATCTGTTGTTTACATTTTCATCTGTTTTCAACCCAGTGTAACAAGAAACAGTTCTTGACTGAGATGTGAGCATCATTGTTTGCACAAGCCAATAAAATACACTGTAATACTGGCGTATTTCACTCACTCCATAATCCGTCGGAGAGCAAAGAATAGTATGGTAAATAGGATCCATGGGTACCTCAGATGGATAATGGACAGTGTATAGCGTTCCCCGGGATGAACATAACGACCATTCGGTGATGGCTGCCCAGTTGAGACGAGTAGCAGAATGTAGGAGCGCATTTGCGGGACTAATGTGTGTATCTCATTGCCGAAATTATTTCACCGCCTAATAACGTTTAGTTCACACTGTAAGTAATTTGAACTGGTCATCATACAGGCTTCACTGGTTTCCCGATATCACAAACATTCGGCGAACGTCATCAGTACTTTGCGTATGTAATGACACTCATAGGTGATGCATATCTAATCACCCCCGCGAGTCATTGGAGCTCAAGATTTCTCGCATAGTAGGCCTAGGTGAATACTGTGCTAGCCGGGCTGTATGACTAAAATCGTTAATTCATGCTTATTCAGTTGCCATCTTCAATTTCAGTCAAGCTGTCCGTTTGCCTCATAGCAGCGAAAGGAGACGTAGAATACCGTTTGCTAACTAGAGCCGAATACCCCTAGCCCAAATCCGGTTTTCCATGCAGCTTTGAGTACAACTACCTAATTAAACACTGAGTGAATTCAGATTTAACTTTTTAAACCAGTTAAGAGTATCGTTGTAGTGGTTAGTGAATAACATCGGGTTTTGGTTCTATCATTCAAACCTCATTTTTCGAATCACACAATACTCATCAGTTTTGTAACTGAGAGATAAGAGTTTCGAACCCCAACCTAGGAGTTGGAGAACCTAGTCCCAGGAGGGACACAGATGCCGATTCAAATTGACGAAAAACATGGCGTTGTTTGACACTCAAAAGAAGTGCACGTACCTTGTTTAGTATACTAAGTGGACATAATTAGTTCCGAATGCTTAGATTTTCTTGGCACACAGTCTGTCCTGAGACAAATGTGAAATATAATAATAATAATAATAATAATGCTTAGATAGGATGTTCCATCAGAGGAATAAAAGATAGTCAACAATCGATACAATAAACGTACCTATTTGTGTGTGAGTTCCTTATAGTCTGGTCTCTCCGTGTGTGCTTCTTTTATCTTCAACGTAACTAGCTCAAGACCCATTGTTGTTGGTGAACCAACAAAATGTATAAACAAATGGTGGTTTCCCTTTTGAAGAGCGCAATTCACATAGAAGTAACAGGTGATTCCTTTCTATAATATGAATTCACCTATCCACCTGACATGAAACACCGGTATTATTACCGTCCACGATTGGCCACGATTTGAAACTTAGTCTAATTTTCTGGTTTGAAAGTAATGGACGATTTAATTTGTTTTTATGATAAATTCTTTGTGTAACTGAGACGTGAACTGAAAATCTGAGCAGCACTGGACAGCTGTTTTGACCTGGTCGGGTTTCATCCGTGCAATGCGAATCCATCGACCCGACTGGGGATCGAACCCGGAACCTCAGAGATAGAACGCAAGTATAATACCCACACGGCCACCGGGCTATATAGTGCTATATAGTGTATAATCAAGATGAGAAACGGTCTGATCAGCTGCCCGGTCATCAAGTGTGTAGGATACTTGCGCTCTACCTGTGAGGTCCCGGGTTTGATCCCCTAGTAGTGTGGGTGAATTCGCACCGCTGATAAGATCCAACCAGGTCGAAAGAGCTGTCCAGTGCTTCCCAGCTTTTCAGGTCACGCCTCATTTACACGATGAATTACCTGATCTTGTTAGGTATTATTGTGATTTACGTTCAAGTCATGCGACACAACATCACACAACAACAACAACAACAACAACATTTGACCACCAGGTTCATTTTTATCCGGCACGATTATTCTGCAACAGATCTGGTTGTGTCAACCTAAAAACTATGAATAAAATGCTTGATTGTTATGTTTTTCTGAGATTTGCTTATCTTACGGTAAATCGGATTGGTCTTCAGTGTTTATTTAGGATGGACAATACGGCGGGGGACGTGACTGGGAGGATGGGTTGGGCGGGTGGAGAGAAGGAGCGATAAAATCACGAGACCACTTTTGTGTTGCTTTCACGTCTCTCATTAGCCTCAGTCCTATTCCTAATTATCGACTGTATATTGATTTTAAACGAAATGAATTTGCACATAAAACATTGTCATTATCATTACAGTAATTACTGATTTCTGATCAGATTGTGCGCTGTATGCCGCATGCTGAGAGTCACAAGAATATATTTGTTTTTCTATACCTACTAGAATCAAGATCTGACCAAATACCTAATGACTGACCAGTGAATGAACCATTACGAGTTTTCTGAATTCGTATTAACGAGAAAAATGACTTTTGGAATTGGATGGGTGAAACGATACTGGTGATTCCTTGGGTAAGAACAAATCACAAACATATATATATATATATGTTTATAAGGTGCCTCATACAATTTTTTGTTTACTATCGAAAGAGAATAATCAAAGAATTCATATGCTTTATTTTTTATTTAACAAAAATCTTTTTTTTTCTGCCGTAAGGACTCACATATTAACTGAGGCATTTCCAGGAACCGCAAAAATGAAATATCCTCTGCGGTACCGTACAACTCATGTCTGTCCGTGGGCCCGGTTCCCACACTTGAGTAGTAGTTATTCGAGACCAGTAAAGACACACGACGATGTTTCACTTGTACAAACTCCTGACCCCTTATCGCGCGTAGTTTCGGTAACCGTAAACGCATACGACCCACACTGTGAATGACCAGGTATCCGGAGATTTCCTCGATCTGTTCCAGACTGGACACATCGTCCGCTATTTGTTCAAACACAACGGATATGAAGAGAACGGAAAGATGACTGCGTTCATTTGTGACATTAATGTGTTTTGACAAGAACTACATGACCAAAACGGGATCCTCAGTGCCCGTAGCTTTTTCGTTCAAACGGTCGGCGTAGATTGGAAAACGTTGCAACTATACCGTTGAAATTCAAGTGATTCCGTTGTCATTTCGAGGGAATCCAACCAATCACATTCTGCCGTCACACGCCACCGATTGGACCGGGTCTATCGAACTCAGTCCAGTCGTAGTGATCTGTATTGTTCACAGAGAAACTTTATGTGAGTACTTTATGTGTGAGTTCCTGAGCGAGGATGTAAGTTTTGGTGGTGTGGTGTGTGACCGTTCGTCCCCATCCCCTCACCCCACCCGGGTACGTTATCTCATTGACCGTGGATTGTGTGAACTTTAGACGTCAATCGCCAAACCCCGTGGTAATTGGTCTCGATCGGTCGAGTAAGGAAGTAAATCAGGTCAAAATGGATCGGTAAATTGGTCACTATGCTCAGGTGTAAATTTTGGAATGAATCATTATATGAATGTGTTCAGTCTCAATAGTTTACACTTTTTCAACTACTAGCGAATCCGCTGTAACTTCAAGTGAATCTACCTTTCAATGGCAGAAATAAGTAAGCAATCGTACTTGATTCAAAGGAATCGGTGTTAGTTGCGGGAATCACGACCACACTGGAATTTACTCACTTGGATATTTAGAGTCTAGACTGAACACACACACACACACACACACACGATGATTCATCCCAACATCCATGTCTGCGTATTGTGACCGATTTATCGATTCCATCTTGATGTGATTCGCTTCCTTACCCGACCGACAAAGGTCAATTACCATCGGGTTCGTTCGTTCGTTCGTTCGTTCGTTCGTTTGTGTCTATGACGCACACGCCTGATCAACGATCACGGATATACCGTGCCATACGGGGTCGAGCGGGGGTGGGGAGGAAGGGAGTTCACGAATTACCCATCCCATCCCATCCAATCCCATCCCATCCCATCCCACCCCATCCCACGGAAACTTTCCTCCTGGCTCGGTAACTCACTCAAAAAGTACCTTTATTTGTCTATAGAGAAAATCAGTCCACTCCGACTGGACGGGGTCTATAGACAGACCCGATTCAATCGGTGACGTTTGACGGCCGGAACACCAGTAATCTTGTGAGGTTCCCAATGGGATACGATTGGTTAGATTCATTTGAAGTTACAACTGATTAACTTGAAGTCGCAAAGGTATAGTGAGCAAATTCCATTGAGACAGAGGTCCTTTCGAATAACACCTATTTCTCGGGAGCAAATGCAATTACCGGCATGTTTCTGGAATTAAAAGATTCACTTGACAAGATAATCAACAATGATAATAGGATAAAATGAAAGAATCGACAGCATTTCATCAGCATAGCAACATTCACTTTAAACTCATCTACTAGCTAACAGAAATTAAATTTTTCTCTGTAACTTCCAAGTTGACTATTTCATTCTATTCACAATGCCAATGGCAACAACCTGTCGCATACGGGTTCTCCCTTTGTTACTCATCTCCGTCGTATATTTCATCATTCTTGTTGTATCATTTACCATCCGCAATGTATATAGCAAATGAAGCGTGAACTGAAAAGCTCGGAAGCACTGGACAGCTGTTTCGACCTGGTTGGGTCTCATCAGCAGTGCGAATCCATCGGCCCGACTGGGGCTCGAACCCGGGACTTCATGCCTCTGTAAGTTGGATGGGTAAATTCGAATGTGAAAAAGATCAGTGCTATCGGTGTGGCCTCGTAGCTCAGCTGGTCGAGCATGCGCGTACAAAGCGTAGGCGGTGTCCATGCGTGGGTTCCAATCCCACCAAGGCTACTGAACTTTTCACAATCGACGTACAAACTTCACATCTGCCAAACAACTATTTGAAATAGCAATGTGGCAAATCAATCTACTCACCATCAGTCATCCCCGCAATAATTAGGTTTCCATAGATGAGGGAACAATTTTGTCCAAGACGACTGGCAAGAACCGACCATGGTTGGGTGACATCCATCCAGGTGAACGTACTACGGCAAACTGTGAGTGTGTGGGAAAACACAAATAGGGTAAATGAGATTATACCGTACGGGTGAAAGAATGTCATATTTCGATTTCATTCATTCATTCATTCATTCATTCATTCATTCATTCA
>UZAN01044510.1:0-28684 GCA_900618425.1 Echinostoma caproni | reverse complement strand
TCAGACAACAATTTGAATTTATCCAAAGTATTCATCGGGGATTAATTGTTTTCGTGAAATGTTTCAATGCAATTGTACATTGACACGGGCACATCACCAACTTTACAATTCCATAAATTCTCTATTTGCTACTTGGTTCAACCAGTCCCGTCGATGCCCGCGAGTAACGGTGAGTAGTGCACGCGTATGCCTTGCACGACGATTCCATTCCACTTGCGACGGTGCGTGTTTTTCGTCAACCACTAACCGAAAGCAGGTTTCATTATTAGCATGTAGCCAATTTGTTAAAAACGATGTGAAATGATTATAGCTCGGTATGTGGATGTTGATTTTGGTAGAAGCCTTGTTCGCAGACATTTCATAGTCAAGTTAGGTAACATCATCCCTGAAGTCGCACTGATGATGTTGTCTTGCTTGACTACGAAACGTTTACAAATAACACTTCCAGCTCAGAGAACTCACCAGCTATCGTTCCTAGTCCCCACGAATTTAAATCTATCAAGGAATCGTCAAGATCTGATGAACTGCACCGAGGCTATCTCATCTGATGAAAATTTTGTGCCACTTCTATCGGTTATGTGATCATTAGTGGCGGTCTTTTACTTTACGAAATCTCTTTAAAATAATTCCGAGCTAGTTGAGAAACACATGCGAGTTTGTCTTTCTCTCACTGTTCACAAATCTATCACATTCTTTTACCCAATAAAAATACTATTTTTGTGTCCGTTCGTATGGATCGATTAAAATCGACCATTTGTTTGTTTATCGTTCCATCAATCCTAATCCCATTCTGTCCATCATACTAAGTTGACTCCGCCAATAACTTTATTCTCCGTGAAAACCGGGCTCGTTTTGTCATTCCGTTGCGGGCGCTTAAGTCAACCGAGAGATTGGAGCCACTATTTCACCTTTTGTGGTGGTGCTCGCAGCTTCGATGATCAGTCGTCACCTTTGGTTCAATTCATCGTACATATATTTGCACAGGACCCGTTTGTAGTCATTCAGTGCACACGTTTATGAACGTTCACGATACCGTTTCAAGATGAATTTGAGAAATGATCATTTTGATCTGTGAAATTATCTTTTTAAAGAGAGAAAGCATCACATTGATTTGAATCCAGTTCCGTTGGTAAATTGATCAGACAACTTCTCTACCCACGGATTGACTACGAGTCTTCTCACACTTTTTCTGTGTTGAAATGAGGCAGACCGCAGTCATGCATCTTGTCGAGCTCGTTGACGGACGCCAATTTGGTGGGTCAAAGAAGTCGTGCGATTTGCGCGAAACAGCCAAGCTGGATGCGACTCGATAAACACGTAGTGCGACACTGTTTTGTGCGTGCTACAGGGAAAAGTACAACTGGTTGTAGTTGCTCGGATACTGCTCAATAACGAAAGCCTACAAATCACCGGAAATGAGTTCAGTGCTTTTGGTGTATTCCGAGTGATGCACCTTGCATTACCGGGGTCATGATTTTGTCTATTCGATTAGCAACATTTTTTCAGTGGCATGTGTTGGAGTTACACCGAGGTGAACTTTGCAGATTGGGCTACCTTTTATGAATGACCTGGCAACCAAAACCAGTTACGCCCAAACTGCAGGTCATTCATTCCTGGCTCAACCCACAGAACTGAACGAAACAAAACGCAGTCGAGTCGTTTGAAAAAAAACAGTTACTAGCTGTCAGAAAAATATGGTTGCATCAACAAATTACATCACATTTTTTTCACAAGGTCGCTGTTAGCAAGCAGATGGAGCGTAGCAGTACTAACCCTTGGGGGATTTTAGTATTAAACTGTGG
The DNA here is from genome assembly GCA_900618425.1 of Echinostoma caproni. Lineage (NCBI taxonomy): Eukaryota > Metazoa > Platyhelminthes > Trematoda > Plagiorchiida > Echinostomatidae > Echinostoma > Echinostoma caproni. Next base: position 26,882 of record UZAN01044510.1, on the reverse strand, counting down.
TAATCTCCCGGCAGAATGGCAGTACAATTCGATGGAATTGATTATCAGCATTTGTTGTGTTAGATTTATTCATAAGGTCAGTTCTGTAGTTGTTCCGACCAACGTGCAAATGAGCCATTTCAAGTGAACAACAGAGCTGAAAGCGTAGTGTTCAATTGCNCGTCCAGAATAGCAATGTGAAACACCTCACCTCGCGCGGAAATGATCGACCATGTCACATGGACAAAGCGATCAACAAGGTGTCCTACATTGACCGGATCAGGACGAACAGACACGAGAAAATGACCGATTGTGCCACTAAAATAAAACGGTGAGGACATGCGAACAGGGTGCACGCAATCGGCAGAACCCACCTGAGCACACGGTGACCGCGGTCGTTTGTCCTCGAACAGAGACAGTGGCATGGAAAAACAATCCAGCTGGTTATATCTGCTTCAATTCGCTTTGGATCGTTCAAATCAACTCCATGAGGGGAAGCTCTCATTCATACACACTTTGGTGCAAACTAGTTATGTTCAAAGTGTGCGCAAACTTTGAGCGTTTTTGTCTACACTTATATCTTCTGTCGGTTCAACTGCCCTCTCCCTGCCTTTCCAGAAAGCGAGTAATTTTCAGTTATCTAGGAAGAAATTTATTGAATAGTTAACTAACTCTTCGATCATTTATATATTTAAAATCTATCCGGTTTTCAGAAAATATATCCAAATATACAAGCATTTGAACATCTATATTTGATATTGAACAGATGAAATATTTATTCATCAATATCTCCATGCAGATGAATTATTCTATCATCACCATCAACGTCCTTGATTGATCCAGTTGATTGGCTTCCATTGAAGACATTTACAAACGACCTGTTCTCAACAGACTCCGTGTTGTTTTTGTATGTTTGGTGCAATGTAATGCTCAAAACGTCTAGCTCAACACTGATCTAATATTCGATCAAATAAAATATAGTCCACTGCACCTATAGTGATCAAATGAACGACATGTGCCGATCGGTGGTTCATGCTAAACGTTGTGGTTTTCTACTTAAGCAATGATGAAATTTACCTCTACATTGCCGCGGATAGTTCGTTGGCCATAGTTCCTAAGGCAACGGCAATTTCTTTGTTAGAAATCTGTCTCTTAAATCATTCGCCAAGTTCACCGGGAGAGGGGTTGTTTGCAGTGACTTGAGTTATTTAGTTAGCACAGAGTTAGATGCTGAAAAGAGATAAACGATACAATTGGTGCGACATGTCTGCAATACTTAATCGTAATTTTGCCATATACCTCATACGGATCATTTGCGGATAAGGTGTAACTGGAAATTCAATTTCCGTGTATATCACCAATGAATGAACTGTTTTACGCGTGCTGGAACACGCTTCAAAATGAATCATTTCGTTAGCCAAATAATTCACAGATTTCGAATACAATCTAAAAGAAACATGCATTCGGATATTAGAGATGCAAATTTCCAAAATGAATTTTTCGTAACACTAGATTTTTGAAGACTAATACGATTCAGATCTTCCACCACAGTGTGATTGAATTTAATAGGCAAAGTGAACACTATTTACTGCACAGATATTGGATAACCGATTTTGATTAATGACGACATCAAAGAGGATGTATGGTGGACTGAGCTCTATTCCCACACAACAGAATATACACCACAAGTTATCCGTTAGCACGTGACGTGTGTTTCCGGAATCATATAAAAACAAAAACATTTCCAGAATGAAGAAAGATAAACGAAAGACAATACCGGAAGATTGCAGTGAAGCTTGAAAAATATTATACACATTGCAAACAATTTGATTTTACGAAATAAAATCGATTCGATCCTCTGTCACTAGGGTATTTTTCTTTTCTGTCAATCAGACATCCCGATTCCGAGGAATTCACGTAAGTAAAACAAACTTCCAACAATAATGTTTGGTTGAGCCATTCGCACAAGGTGATAACCGTCGGCCATGTAGTTCAAGGGTAAGGGTTTGAAGTCCTGACCCGACTGATCGCTGTTCGAGTCCTGACAGAGACACAAAAAGTACGCACTGTTGACGAGTCCCAAACAGGACGAAACAGCTGTCCAGTGCTCTTTGTCGGTTATCACAAACAGTTCCATCGCATTCAAATTGTTTCTCCTTGAAACCAGTCTATTATTACACTGTTGTGAGATTTTAGTTGTAGACAAATTAATGAGTAGATAAATACATGTAGACGAATCGGTTGATTGATTGTTTGACTGATTGGTTTGGTATTTGAAAGGGTTTTCGAAAGAACTGAATAAATGTTTCTGCCAATCCAGTGACCAAAATAAAATGGAGCAACAGATTACGGTCAACGACAAATAGATTGATGCACAAACACACCAATTCACCAAACCTTCGCCCGGGGAAATAGTCCTTGCCATCAGCTATTGGAACAAAACAAAATGAGTAGTAATTTTGCATTCCCGAGTTTCAGTCCATAACCCAAATATTTAAATAAAAATGATAAAATAAATAAAATCTCTCTAAACATCTTAATACTCAGAAATCAAATTGATTAACTAAAGAGATGCATTGAAATGATGAATTCGAAAAAGCAGGGTATCCTTGTTACAGAATTTATGATAATTGTGAAAATGAATCCACTTAGTATCGTGCTGAAGTGATAATGTCGAATGATCATTGTTTTCTTCGGTTTCATGAGATTATAATGTGCAATATCTTTATTTTGGAGGGAGGGGGCAGATGCAGTTGTGTTATCCAAAGGAGAAAACTTGGAGAGTCATCGGTGTTCTTCACTTACACATCATAATATCATTCAGAAAACTCGAATTAGGTAGTTTCCATTATTTCCTCACGTAACAATCTGTGTTTCTTTCACGTGTTAACCTTTCTAAAAGAGGCCTTTAGATCTTCTAGCACCATGTGATCGGGTCCAGTAGGCGAACCAAACACTGATTACTTCATAGATATCAGATACTGATGTTTGATTGCTAGCAACGTAAAGTATGCTGCGTGGTGGTCTGAGCTGCGATGTAACAAAATACGTGATACATCACAAACTCGGCATAATCACATGATCATTGTCTCGGATTAAATTAATAAAAAAATTTCTAGAGTGAAGTGGAAAACAGGAATTACAATGCCCGAAATTTCCTGTGGAGCGTGACGGTGTCGTACATGTTGCAAAAGATTCGATGCGATAGATTCAAACGTATTCACAAAAGCCTGTTTTCCGATTTACTCAAACAGCGGAGTCCAACATAAGAGATTCCCGTGAGTTTCGCATTGATCAGATGTTGTTTATATCCATTGGAATGTGAGGTGAATCTTTGTTCTAATTTTAACACCTGAAGCACCTTTCGGAGAAGCGATGGGTCGTTGAAAAAAACTAACATCACTTATAATTGAAACGCAATAGTTTAGAATACGTACAACTCAATGAAAAAGATGGTGTCAAACAGATAGCTTTACCGAATGGATACCTGAACAAATACCTTCCTATATATTTCGGATATTGATGCCAAACTTCAAATATGGGGCAATAAAACAGGTCACGTCGTGACCTGTGAAGAGGACCGAAGCGGTAATCAGGATATGAGGAAATCCACCTCCGCTAACAACCTCACATCCACGCAATAGTTTAACGGTGGAATGAAAACAGGGGACAAAAATGGTCGGCGGAGAAGGACACATTTTTAAACGAACCGGTACAAGCAGAACACTGCCACTTCACAGGCACTGATCATGTCACCTCGGCTGGTGAGGAAACGTTTACAAACCAACTGCCAAGCTAGGTGAACAGGCGAAATAGCATATCTGTCTTAACACACTGCCTGAATTGTATCAACATATACCGATAATTTCTACTGTTGCGGAATTCCTAGTCTCGACCATGACTTCCTCATTCATAAAAGAAAAGGAAGATATGAAAGAGAAAAAAACTCCGAAAAGTGAGCAAATCGAATGAAATGAATTTAAGCACACTAGGTCATACGGATGTATTCCAGCACAACTTACGAATGTATTAATCGCATTTATTTTTTGGGTACTCATGAGTAGTGATGATGGGAAACATTTAAAATACAGTTACAATGAAGAACCTGGCATTTCCTCCCTATTCATTTGATCAAGTCACATCCAGATAAGGCCTCTCCGTGTTCAGCAGAACACTACTATGCTCATTTTTGTTTAGTGTGTTCCTGGACTGCCATCAAGACTTGGTGTCGGAACAACTGTAGCTCAGGATGTTGTATATGGTGTGTTCTCCCACTCCCAGATCGGAGACCAAATGGCCAACGACAAAACTTGGCGTATTTTCCACCGTTCCATGAGTCGAGAGCGAACAACCGAGTAACTGTCACTCTGGAAGCGGTCTCCCATTTGTTCCATAAACGAATTCTTCAAACTGAATCTATCCATTATTCACACTTGGAAAAACGTTGAGCCCGGTACTCACATGTGTCCAATGTTCCCGTTTCCACTGTCCCATACTTAATTTCAGTGGAACATAATCACACACCAAATCCGACTGTTTGCTTTGCTTGTTTGTCTTCTTACCAAAATGGTGTGGATTGAATTTCATGTGTGTGTTATTAACGCACAGTTGTGAACTAAACGTCCGACACGAGACAAACGCATTTATAACATTGAAAATAGAAGGTAGTGTAGCAACATTGCACTGGACGTTTTCGCGGCACCTCAACGCTCATCTCTGTACGCCAACTCAAATGCTATCTATTAATTCCAATGTGGTTGCGGAGAAACGTACTCAAGCAGAAAAGAAAGATAATTACGTAATCGGGTTTTAAAACACATATCCAACCGAGTGCGACGCAAGGTTGCCATGACAAAGTTCACACAACCGATTATTGGTAAGGTCCGTGCTTACAAACCACCACGCTCATTGATAACCAAGCATTTGTTGATGACGAAACGCTTGACAGATCGTGAGAAAGTATTTCCAGTGATTGTTCTTAACGATATCACCGAAATCCTCAAGATAGCCAAGTTGATTGGAATCAACCGTTGGAAACCAATTCTGTGTCAACAAAAAGACTTGTTCATCACCTTGACATTGTCTTGGTGACGCTTTCCCCCCAATCACAAGTGTTTATTTCGTAATTCATTCCCAAGCTCCATATATAAACATTGTATTTGCATACAGCAGCTGAAATGCAGCGAAATCGTACAAGACATAAATGGTTCAATGTTGCTATGGTGACTTCTCTTTTCAAATTTATCACGGGAAAGTACGTTTAGATTTTATAACTCGCATTTTCTCCATTCATCTGAACAGCTCCCCCACTTCCGAAGAGGAATGGTGAGCAGTTCGCGGTATACATATGTATTTTATACTTGATTGGAGTTAATTGTAATTTATTGTATTCTATGTTTTGGTATGGATATTTGACGAAATTCAAAGTGTGTGTGGGGGGGCGTCTATGTCTCAGTTGTGCTTGCAATCTGTGAGCAGCACGTGTGAGAACCGTCCCGCCAAATACACGCAGAAAGCTGCGCAATAATCTGAAAGATGAGCAAGTAACTCGTCCTCACAATAAGCAAGGAGAACTGTGGCTCGTGCTAGTTACACCGCGGGGATTAGCGACGGTGCCTGAGTTTTCGCATTTGGAATGATGGGTGCCACAGTTAACCACTGCAATTGAGGATGTGGGTTGACCAACGAAGATTGCAAACTAATAATAAACTAAGTAATTAAACAACAACATAAGCATTCAACCGATCTAAACGATTGATTGTGATCAATATTATCGGCGAAGGTTTCTAGACTGATAAAAACAAGGAATAGGTAGGCAAAACACAATACCATCCGCATCGTTCAGGAATGCCGGAGTTGTTCACTACGGATGAAGATAAAGCATTCCTAATGTATCTTCGGAGTGAAATGATCGAGTAGTTGAGCTTGGGGCATTCAGGATGTTGAAGTTTCTGAAACAACTTTGATGGAGGAATGTAATCCAATGCTCAAGAATGGTCACGAAAGACACACCGAACAGACCGAACAGAGTTACTTAAAGACCGGAAGGCAAAAATCAATAAGAGCAATGACTGCTTCTGAGATGGATTTGTTAGGCTTGTAAGCAAAATGTTTTGGTTCACTGAGAATATTTATAGACGGCTGTGAAGTGGCCACTTCACAAGCACTGATCATGTCACCTCGGCTGGTGATGAAACGTTTGCAAACAAATTAACCAAGCTCGGCGAACAGCCGAAATAGAATAATTGAAGGTCAACAACATTCCTGTCAAGAATGAGTTAAACGAAGAGCTCGAAACTGCCCGCAGATATGCCGAGGTAATCACAGCAACGAAGAGTACAACAAATCACACCGAATAAGTGAGCTTCACATCCACCAAAGAAACAGACAAACACGAAACGAACACATACTAGAGAAATACCTAACACTCGAAATCGGTAAAATATGAGGTGTCCGGGGAATTGCATTCCTACGGTACACATTTGGGACCAACCTAGACTGTGCTAAAGTGCCAGTGTGTAGTTAATGTTTTTGTGTCTGAAAAGCCTAGTGTTTCGAACGGGATAGAGCAAACAGATTTCACTCTCACTTAGTCGAATCTAAAATATGCGCAAACCTGTAAATATGGTGCGCATCTCCTTTAGTCACTGTGGGTTTTCTGTCGTCACCATTAAAAATCCCACGTTTGCATCAATATTTCGACCGCCAATCGTGGAACAAGATTCGGTGAGAGCTTGGTGGACACAGATACTGGAAAGCACAATTAATGGGAACTTGTATAAAGAACCGGCATGAACATTTCAGTTGAGGAATACCTGTCTTTGTTTGGAAACAAGAGGTGTATTTCTCCCTCTGTCAGATCTCCGATAGCAGGAGGTCAATATAAATTCGTTGACACAGAAACCGTTGAATCCAAATTAAGAATTAATATGTCCCCAGTCCTGTCGTTGTGTGTGATTGATCGGACTCGGGAAGAAACCGGGATATTATACCTGGCTTCAAATTAGAATGAATTGGTTGTTTTGATCTACTTTGAATATTTCAAAGTAGAATAAGAACATGCCCTAGATGCTTTTCCGACTTGAAAGGGTGAAACCCCCCATCAAGTTTCCCATTAAAGCATACATCGACCAAAAATGGGATGAGCGCAATGATTCCTTCGAGCGAAGACCCCATAGCAGAGACCAGCGTGCGAAGAATTTTATAACAAAACAAATAAACACCTACTAATCCCTTCTGTGAAGGTGTTGTAGTGGGAATAATTTTTTTCAACGTTCATCAGAAGGCATCTCAAAAGGAAAGCACGTGTTGTGCACAGAGAACCGATCAAAGTACAAAAAGATGAAACAAAAACACTCATGGACTTGTTCGTCTTTAGAATTATAATGAACTAAAATTTACTCTACAACTATTAATTTTTTTTTACCAGCTCCATTATTTTTGTCCAGTGAAAGTGAGTAGAATCTATTGTTTCAATATTTCCGAAACACACTGCACATTAATTTTCGCTCTGTCACCATTTGAGTAGGATATATTTGAGAACTTTCCTCTTATTGTATGCAGCTAGATAATTGCTCTAATTAGTGAGAAAGGCACGCGTAACAGTTTTACCGTTGAATGATTTCTGCCGTTGCGTTTTGTATTTGTCTGTCCAGATTTGTCAAATGCGTTCAGCAACCGTAAGTGTATATCACTCTACGGTATACTCACCCATCAACTCTTGTTTCATTGAACTTACCATCACATATCATGAAAGATGACGGAAAGCAGCCACATGAGTTTTGGAAATTGTCCATCATTAGCCGACTAGTGCGCATAGAACTGCGGTGTGAATCAATCAGACTGAGCATTGTCACGTGCTTAGCTACTAGGTCTCACATATTCTGTTTCAATCCGAAACGAAGAGCAGAGGAATAAGATGATGAGAAATGGATGTAGATCCGATCCCAACGTTTTAAAACAACTCACTATTCGACTTCATTTTGGTTTCGTATGATAGTTTTCTCATAGGCTGAGGAGGTATGTCAACTACATTTGGAACGCGGGACTCTCGCCACTATGGAGAATGAGCTCAAAGCATGAACGATACTAGCCCAGAACTGGGTGACTCGCTTTACTTGAGCAAAAATAATGTTTTTTTATTTGTCGCCCATTGGGACATATTTTCAATTGTTTCTAATTGGTTTATCTTAACTGCCATTAATCAGCGAAACCTGGGTCCCCTGGATCTCGTGAGTTTTTCATTCGTGCACGTGTTGTCGTGAAACGCGTATTGGCGATGTTTCAATTTATTGACTTACCATTACCCAATTACGTGCCCATGATTGCGGCTTAGGCGTACTTATCTGGAGTCAGTGGGTCCGGGACATGGATTCAATGGGTTCAATGGGATTCAAGGGCTTTTGAGAATACCATTATAATCACCAGGGGGTGATGTATCTGTTTATTTGATAAATGAATGCATTCACAGTGTAAGAATTGCTCGTGATTCGTAGAAATTGAAGAAACCTAACGAAATGAACATCAATCTGGTGAAGAATATAAGAGATACGATCTGAAACGAACTGCTTTTTATTGATTTTCGGTATTTCATATTGAATTCATAGTCATGAATCAAATGATTTCAGGATCGGATAAGTCACACATCTCATAAGACGAATTGGTTCATAGATGTCTCAAATAGATAAAAAGAAATAGGTATGAAGACATGTGTTTTGACCTCCAGGTACACAGCGCAGTCAAATCGATCTGTCAACATGCAGTGTGAAGCAATTTGGTGATACACAAAACGCGTGTGTAAAAAAACGCTTCGTTATTGGGGTCAGATAGTCCACGTTACGCGGACAATTTCTGGTCAGATTACATCATCAAAAAACGATACAAAGAGTGGAAAAGAACGAATAGCGAAAATAACTGAGTGGAAAGACCAAAAGCGATGGCCAACTGGATACACGCACGGAAATCCTCAGATTATTTTTCTTGATTTTGATGACAGAGACGAGACGGATAGTTGGGATTAGAATATGGTTAACAAGAATTTGAGTTGAGCACTAACATTCGCCGGTTAGTTCTATCGGGTTTCTGTCAATCCGAACTAGTGCTTTCATTTCAATTGACACTTCACTTGTAAACCGTATATACATGGTTGGTTTTCGTAAAGCTATTGCTCTTCGAACGTGTACAAGTCTCCCTTATATAGTTCCATAAACTGTATTCGCAGCATCAAGCATCAACTCAGTCGAAAGTGAGTATTCCACGATTTTCGTAATTTGTAATCGTAAACTTTGAAACATTTCATCAAGATAGGCACATTTTGTCTTCCTTTTCTGGTTGTGCTATGTGTCATCCCGTGTTTTTTATATAACAAAAAACCTGCAAATACATGGAACCGAACAACGGTTTCGGATTATCTGACAGGGCATATTTCCAGTACATATATTCTGTGTTTTCTGGATTCACCAACCAGTAAACAATTGCATCAGTGAATCTCCGGTCTTGTGAATAACTGCTCATTGTTGCTCTATTTCACATGGGAATGGAAAGTGATCGGAGACTAGTGCTAAATGCTGCATACATGGCCAATGAAAAATGCTTTATCAGCTACCCGGTGATGGAGTGGTTAGTAAGCGTGAGTTCAACCGGTAAAGACCCGGGTTTGGCCCATAGTTGGGTTGATGGATTCGTGTAGTGCTGATGAGACCCATCCTAGTCGAAACAGCTGGCATTTGTGTCCTAACGTTTCAGGTCACACCTCATTTTGCACCATGAATTCATCATCCAAGCAAATTAACACCTTCATTCCTCTCATATCAATATTTTATTAAAAATAGATTTGTTTCATCAAAACGTGTCAGTGTTATGAGGCAAATTACCCAAGGTGTCATTTGCCAATCATTAACTTTTCCTTTGGCCATTATTCACCGACTACTGATTACAGGGTTAGTATGCAAGCGTGGTCAATTTCGTTTACGAAGCCCGACAGAAAACGATTCTCTGAGAAATTGTCAGAGTGAATGCAATATTTTTACGAGTTCAAAACACGACATATGACGAAACTGAATTATTGAGAAAGAAAGTAGAACGCGGCTCGTCCAACATTTTGCTGTTTGTGAAAAGGTGTGTGTGCGATTTAACCAATCAATCTATTTCTCTGATGTTGGTATGCTTCAGTCAATCAATTAATCTGGTGGTTTTCGCTTGCTCCGTTTTTGCTTTCCACAGGGCTTTTCGATTCCGAGGAATACATTAAGTGTCCAGTAGTGCTTGACCCCATTTGCCTAAACGTACACATAAGAGTGATGGCACCGAATGCCTCGATTACTGATTTCNTGATTTCGCACTCCAAGGCGACTCTGATAGCGTGAATAGATCAATAGAGCTTTAATCGTTTCTTAGGTGGCAGATTTCAAACAGATTGAAAGTTTATTCGTTTTTACTACGTGAAAGGCATGCGGAGATGGAACACGGATAGCTAATTTGGCTGTGGGTTCTTCGGTATTGGCAAATCGTAGTTCCTATTGATTTTTACTCCACACCCAGTTATTGGGGGAGGCTGTCAACCGGACAATTCAATTTAGTCCGAACGGCTGATCCATTTACCCGTAGAGTTTTACTAGCTGGACTAAGAATCGATGTCATGTTTGCACGAGCTGTGTGACGTATAAACATAAACGTTATATGGATATGCTCCTGAACTGCATAGATCTTACTTCTGGTGCGTTTGATTGTAGTTAACCACGATTTGATTACCTGAGCACGTGTGATCAACCGGTTCCGTTTCCGTTGGGTGTCGTTTCGTATGGTCTTACCGTCGAGTATGCTTATGCTCACTGATTATTTAGGGTCCATTTTTTGCCAGGATCAGTTAACCACTTGACTACTCACATGCTTGGTCAGATTTGAAAAAGAAAACAGTTTAGCGATACAGGTTACTGCACTTTTATGCTTTGTTGTTGATTGTGGCATGGCAAATGTACAGATGATTTTGTTAAAAAAAATTATATTACTGACAATAATTTCAAATGTCCTACCTCACAGAGAGTCCTCCGTCCCCAATATACGGTATGTTTTTCCTAATTACACGTCCATATTCCTCAATTTTCAACCTCGCGCAGTTGGTGCTATTTTCCCTAAGGTACAAATTCTCATGCAAGGCTTCGGAATATCGATTAACCGTTTTTGTGTAGATACATAATGATGAGGGAGATGCTGATGATGATCATAATGATTATGATGATGGTTGACGATGATGCTGCCGCTGCTGATGATGATGATGATTCCGATGATGATGATGGTGATGATGGTGATGATAGTAAAATTATAACAGTAATAAAATAATAATGAAATGCTTCCGAATGAAATGGGAATGCGGATATTGAATATCACCCGCCGGCCCAAATCTCGCTTTGATTTCTAATGTCCTGTTGGAATCCGCTAAGCAGCGTGAAAAAGTGATAAAGCCGAACACTCCTTAGTTCCTTCGGTTTGATGAGATAATGAGGTGTGGGTAGTATGATGGATGAAAATGCTGAAACTGGACTATATGTTCTCCTTAACAAAGAACATTTATTACAAAAAGAGAAAACCTAATGGGCCATCTTTGTTCGTCACCTGGAAGTGATAAAATCGCCGAGAAAGCATGAATCCGACAGTTTCTATCACTCCTTCACTCAACGACCTGTAACGTTTTTAATTAATAGTTCCGAAACAGGACTCTAGATCTTCCAGCACTGGGTGGTCGAGACCAGTAGAAAAGGAAACTTTCATTGATACATAGATATCAAATACTCAAAATGTTATGATAACGAATTCGAGGATGATGTGTGATGTCAAATCGCACCAAATACATCACAAACTTTGCATAATCACGTGAAGATTGTCTTGAGTTCATACAATCAAAATGTTTCTAGACTGAAGTCCAATATATGAAAGACAATGCCCGAAGATTGCTGTGGACAGCGACAAATGTTATTCACGAATATTGTTCATGATTCCATGTGACCAGTTCAAATGTATTTGGTCATCTACATTTTCTCAAACAGCGGAGCCAGACTTTGGAAATCTGCGTACGTTTACCATTGTTTGGAATTGTTTTCAATCATTCAAATACAACTTGAATACGTGCTCTATTTTGGTCATTTGAGAGACCGTGGAGAAGCAGTAGGCGGTCGGAAAAAAGTTCGATCATTTTGCGCGCAAACGCATCCGTTGAGAATTCGTAAACATCAATAATTAAAATAAATGTTCAAACGACAGCCTTTCAAACAAATCAGTAAGTACATGGATGGATGGATGGACAAATACATTTATGAAGAACCGAGTGGTTTCTCAATGAGAAAGAGGTAATCAACACATTGACCTGAAGCCTCTAACTTCCTTAGTTTCACCACGTGCCGAAAAGTGTTTTTGCCAGGGTATCTTGATTCCTCGTTTGGACTTATATAACCGAACATGACTAGGGAACCCTTATTATAGCACGAGATTTCCTACCGTTACATAACCAAACTATCCAAAATGAGTCTGTTTATTACTCACACTTCCCACCACGTAGACGTGGCTATTCAAATGGGTTCACTGTTCCACTTGCGATTGTCCAATTTAAACTCCCAGTGAAACACAGAATAGGGAGTCATTTCATTCTGAAAGCGCACACCTTAGCAGATAAATCGATGTGAGTTAAAGTTGATATTTATTGTTAAGCTGCAACGATGAATTTACCATCCGACTGTAGATGAACGATCCCATAAGTTGCATTTTTCTCTCATATTCTCAACAGCGCCACCACTTCCCAAGACGAGCGGTGAGTAATGCGTGTTTTAATTACATTCCATATACAAATCTATCATTTTACAATGGAGTTCAGAGCGTGTGGTGTGAGGATAGTTACAGTATGTCAGTTGTGCGTGCAATCTGTGGTCAGCATGCGTGAAAAAAACTCTTCCGATTTAACGCAGAAAGCTGTACGATATACAGGAAGAATAGCAAAAACCTTGTTCACACAACAAACACAACACACGAATCATGCTTTAGTGGAATTCCAGTCTTTGTATCCATCTTGATTGACGAATGTAATGCATTGCTCAAAATCTGACAGTCTTACTAGAGTTATGCCAAGACTTAACTGAATGTCCGTAGACCGCTGAAGGCGTTTGAAGATAGTTTATTTAGTCAACGAGGGGGTAGACTATCAAAGGGATAGAAGATTCTGATGCTTTAGGGATCATTAGGATTGTGATTGGATCCAAGCAGACTTGGATGGCAAAATTCTAAAGTGATTCACCTTCAATGGAGAAGATAACCGTAGCTAAGGAAGAAACAGCAATTTTGAAACAGGTCGGAGGTAATTGAAAAAATTATTTTGTCTTAGGCACGACGATTAAAAATACCAAAACAAGGGGGTTGGTGACAACATTTCAATTCCCTTGAAAGATCTTCCTCAGTTTATTGAATCAGTTAATCACATTGTAAAGCGTGAGTTCAAATTCACAAGCGAAATATGGTAGCCGAAGCTCTCCTGATCAACACTGAACCTACGACAATCAATCGATCCGATGGGGCAATCATTCTTCAGTTATGGCAACAATTGACAGAAACACTCACTCCCAATGCCAAATGAAAATTTCACACGTTTTGAACTAAAGGTCGAACTAATTTCACTCGTCCCAACCAGACGTCGAACGATCACCAACACCCATACGTATGCTCGAACCACACCCGAGTTATATACAATGTCATCATCCCATTGCCTTGCTTTTAACGTGAGATTAACCGATTAAACGACTTGAAAAAAGACTTTCAAAAGGGTCGGCAGGTTGTCACTTATGCCTTGTGTTTTGAATTTTTATTCGCAATAGCTAAGACAAGCTAATTTTCTCAATAATCATGAGCACAATACCCAAGTTTTTCAGTGAGATCCATTCTATCCACGGATCTCGCGTGATACCGGAGGTAAAGTATCAGGGCGTGCAACAGAGAACGCGTTATAACAGTTTAAACAAACTTAAACAACACAATTTGTGATTGGCTCCAGATTAACAATATTTTGCGATTGATAGGTAGGAGGGATGTCCAACGACGAGCGCAGGTTTGGCTTCATTGAGATCGTAAACATCAACATCTAGCTTCAACCGAACTTTGTTCCTTTCACAAAGAAGTCTGGTGCTTTGCCACAAGGGATTCGTCGCCTTCACTCCTCGGAATGCGGTTGAAGAAGGATGAGTTCAATTTCTATATATGAGCTCTGATAAGCCAGTACAATTACCGAACAGTTATTACTTAATACGACTCGTGAGCTCGACAATTTTTTTCCTCGAAGTGATGTGGTAATCCAGGCCTATTTGATGACACCTACCCAGGAGCGGCGTGTTACAGTTTCAGGACATTTGCGATCAATCAAATTTTACTGCTGATGTTAATAACACGTGCATGGCTTCTGAATACACGTCATTGGTGGATCGTGCCTGCCAATCCAAGACAGTGCAGACAGAAGCATAATTATGCAAGCAATATTGCAATCCGATTGATGAAAGCCTAAATAACCAAAGCTCTTCTTTTGTATGTATTATTTAATCACTTTCCTTTATCCAATATAGGAACTACAACTTACTACTACTCTTATGGCCTTTACCTCGCGTCTCGTTCACCTGGGGTATTGCGAGCTCGTGCCATTGCGTTCCAAGGCTTCCACAATCCAGTCCGTGACAGCTGATCCTAGATTCGTGTCCGTTGATTTCTAGTGCGTGGATTGTATTCCGAATTCCGTGCGTATTACTACTACTACAACGATCATTACAAGTGATTTTAGTGGTGGAAGAGGTATTCTTGCATGTGGACACAGATATACTTCGATCAGGGAAACGGTCATTTCGAACAACATTAGTTATTTTGGAAAATGAGAAGACACATGTGACTTAAAAATAGGGAGATAAAGGAAAGCGTAGACAGGCCTTTCTCAGAAATTTAATGAGAATAGAAACATTTGTTGAAGGGCGAAGTCTGATCCGGCCAGATCGAGCAGAAGACCTGGGTGGATAGCCATTGTTTTGAACTAAGCTAAAACCATGGTTGCTGATGTTTAATATCTTCGTGTTGTATAGGTTGACAACAAGCGTATAATTCTTATCCAGTTAGATTGCGGATTAGTTACGATTCCCGATGGGATCGAACACCATTTACACCTCTGCGCAGTTCACGTTCTATCAGCGGACCTAAGAGTTCATATATTACGTTCTGCAGGTGTTCACTCAATTCATCAGCGTGCATATGATAGGTATATGCCACAGCTGACCGCATTCTACTGCAGTGTTGTTCGTGTTGTCCGTGTTGCAAAACCGACTACATAGAGCTAAAGAGGCGAGTAATCTGCTATTAATTCACGAGGAATGATAGTGACTTTAGTGTTACCTCGGAAAATTTGAAATCGTTCACCAAACTGTCATGAAACAGCCAAAGATACCTCTTGGAAAAGACTCCGTCAACTTTTACATTGATTTACATCACGTGCATGAGTCAATGAAATGAAGCATCAGGTTTTCTCGAGGTACATGCTTTATTGAGACCGTTTCCTGATGTAAATCAAAGAAGCATACTTGTGAATATAAGACACTTCACCTTCACTTTCGCTCTTTAAGCGTTAAGTTATTGCTAAACCGAGTCTTGAAGACTGTAATGATTTGACTCATTTCATTGGTTAAGCACAAACTGTTTTTCACGTGACGTTTTAACAAGTTGTCTATTTTGGATATATATTCGTCAAGCTTTGTTCGCTCAAACCCAATCTTTTATACTGTGTTGAAAATAGTCACATGTTAGCTGCATCTCTTGGTATTTGTGTGGGTATAAGAAATTTATGCGGTGTTCGATATCCTCCCGAGTTGTCATGGAGGCAAGTTGCCGAGTTTTCTGGAACCTAAGATGTAGCTTTCCCTGATAAGGGAGACATCATAGGGCAACATTTCACAATCTATTTATTGTGAATTCAGTCAGTCAGTCAAGTCAATTTAAGTCAAGAAAAACGTTATGTACCAAAAGGGTGAATTTTTTAGCAATTTACGATTTTTTTTACCGTGGATTGATTAATCCATTACAAGCGAAAGAAAGACCAAAACAAGAAATTGTACACTGAAGTAAATCAGAGTATTGCTTTTTCATTGAGGTGGGTGAGAATATTCTGACGATTAACCAGTACTGAGTCAAGTATGGAATTACGCTGTTTCTATGCTTGGAAGTACGTGCTGGAAAATGTGGTTATTTGGAGCGAACTAGGGGATTTGGCAGGGCATTAGTGCAGACAGTGACCTTGATTAGGTATTATTCTGCCTATGAATAAATCACAACGGTCAAAATGGTTGAAGATGAAGTAATCAACTAAAGTTTAAGAGATCTGAAAAAAAACAGTCTTTTTCTTTTAGGTCCAGGAGTTCTAGGAAATATACACGAACGCTCATTGCGGGAAACCGAGTGGAGAACCCAAAAGTAATCTTGCATGTCAGCAAAAGTCATGTATGTGAGACAAGGGAAAAAATAAAGCTGTATCACAGACTAGTTGAGGATGAATTGTTCTAAAATCCTCATCGCCATCTCCCACACTTACACTCACACAACACGAAGTAAACCGACATTTTTGTTTCAAAAATTACTTCTTTTTTTAACAGCCCCGTTGTTTCTGTCCAGTGAAAGTCAGTACAATCTGTTGTTTTTATATTTTTGAAACGAAATGTACAATATTTTCCATTCTGTGTAATCATTTAATTACATTTACCGTAATCAATGCAGCTAAATAATACCCTGGGCGCAGTTTCTACCCTCATTCATTTCATCACTAAATCGTTGAACAGCTCTGTTAAGTCTGGTTGGTGTATTTTTCTCGACTACTCTTGTGCATTTGATTCTATTCCTCGATCTGAGTTGTTACAAAAAACTGGAATCGTTTGAATACTCCAGCAGTTGTTAGCTTGGCTATCCAACTATTTTGCCGATAGGGTAC
Organism: Echinostoma caproni; assembly: GCA_900618425.1. NCBI lineage: Eukaryota > Metazoa > Platyhelminthes > Trematoda > Plagiorchiida > Echinostomatidae > Echinostoma > Echinostoma caproni. Next base: position 9,919 of record UZAN01044510.1, on the reverse strand, counting down.
AAACCACTAGATTGGGGAAGGCCATATCGAAACCCTTAGTCAACAACTCCGGGGTCCTTCAAGGAGCTGTGCTATCCCCATACTTATTTGCCACTTATATTTGTGATATTCCTTGTGTTTCTCTNGCACGAATTTTGAAATATGCAGATGACGTCGTGTTGTGCCAACCCATTTTCTTTTACTCTGATCTAAGTTCTTTTACCGATAATCTTGATCAAATTCAGTCATTCTCCTCCTCATCGGGGCTAACCCGAAACCCCAGTAAATGTGTTGAGTGTTTATATAGTTTTGCTCGCTCTCCATATCCGACAGAGCCCACAGTGATTAATAACAATCCTACATCCAGGGTGAACTCTGTCAAATATCTTGCTGTAACCAAAGACAGCAATCTTCATTGGTCAACCCACATCCACAACTACATTGGTAAACTGCGAGGTCTTGCATTTCAAATTCGAAAGCTCATGCAGTTTCGCGCATCCCAGTCAGTTATTTCTATTTTTGTTTATCAATGTGTTTTCCCCATCGTATACTCTACTGTTCCCCGGTTATTTTTCCTGGTTTACTCAAACAGGACTTTAAAGTCTTACAACGCGGTTTAACCCTTATTAGTTGTGTCTCTTCCATTCCTGTTAGCTGTAAAGCTTTCCGAGTATTACGTAACTTCCTGTGTAACATTTGCCGAGAGGATCCTCTCAGATCCGGACCAACCATTGCATGCAGAACTGACACTTTGTCATTCCCATCATTCAACACGTTCCCGATTTCGTAAAATTTCGTCTCGCCCATACCGTATCTTGCTCGTCTACTCACAAACAAAGAGCGAACAATGAGTGAACTTTGTCTACACCTTGGATTATGAATGTCTCCATGCCTGCGCCAACTTTTCTCCCCGTTGATTATGTACATCGTTACGGTTAGTGTGTATGCTTTTTAACTGAAATGTGAGCTCCAATGCTTGCAAAAGTTATACACAATACACAATACACAAGTTGGAGAGACACGAGTAAAAGTTGTTGCCGTTGAATGATTTCTGCCATTTTGCGCTACTCATTCGTTTGTCTAGGTTTGTCAAGTGGCTTTAAATACCGTGAGTGTATCAATCTAGGGTATGTTGATAAAGTCATCTCGTTTAATTGATCACATGATCAAATGTCGTGAAAGATGACAGAGAAAACCCATATGAGCTAAGGAAATTATCCACGACACACCCATAACTTCACACAACACTGTAGTGCAATCCAGTCAGAATTAATATTGACATGTGCTTGAACATTTCACACACTACCTGCAGTGGTTTTGACGCTGTCATTGACCTGCTTTTGACCCTCGGTTCCGAGGTTAGAGCCTGATTGGCAGTCAACTTCGGTGATGGGCAGCTTTACTGTTGTCCGGTTCAATGCTACATCTGACCTACAACGGTCTTATGTAGTTCGCCACTCCACGTCCAGGGGGTTCATATTGCTGGTTACGATCACTGAACAGCTGGTCTTCGTGACTATGGAGTTCGCCCGACTGCTGTTCATCAAACACACACCGGTATGTAATAAATAAAACAAAAGCTAGACGTTTGAGCACAGAATTATGGCGATACGAATTACACACTGATCAGATCCCGAAGTTTCCCAATATGAAATTACTTGACATCATATTGGTTTCACGTAGCAGTTTTCACGTTCGACTGAAAACGTGGATGTGAGAAGGCATCAACCATCGGATATATTGCAATTGACGTACAAACGAAATTTGCTTGACTCAATTGGAACGCGTGTGACTCGCTTCTGTTAGCTGTCAACTGCTCAAACCTGAGTGAAACGGAACTATACTAGCTAAGAGCTGACCAACTAGCTTTAGTCGATTGATCAAGAGATTGCTTGCTTCTCACCCATTGGGAAGTATTTTCGATTCTTTCAGATTGGTTTATCTTCTCTTCAATTGGTTTTATTTGCTTTAAACAGCGAGACCTCGGTCCCCTGGATCCCGTGAGTTCCGCATCTGTACATATATTATGATTGAATGCGTATTAAAGATGTTTCACTTTGTCGACTGGCGATGTAATGTGAAAAGACACCTCGCCCAACTATGTGTCCAGGATTGAAGTTTTGACGTAATCAGTAGCTTCGGGGGTGTTGATTTACTGGCGCGCAAATTTTTAGCAATACATTGTAATATAATCCAAAGATGACAGACATACAATTTGATTAAATACTGTAATATCATACATTTTTACAACGATGTCTTCCCACATTGCTGCAATCGAAACAGTTGCCAAACTGTTCTCTAGTAAAAATCATTCATGACCGGGGCGGGAAATTTTGTTTATCCTGAACTCCTGCCCGTGTTGTTTGCGTTTGATAAGTTAGATACGCTTTGCTTTGAAGTAGTAAAGAACGTTCACGCAATCAGGCATTTTTTAAGCAATCTGCGAAAAGTCTTCAGTTTTGCAGCTTATTTGTCAATTTCATGCTCTCAATTTCCCACACACACACACACAACATGCTACAAATGTTCTCAATTGGTATCCTCCTAGATCTGCCAACATCTTGTTGCTATTCGGCACAGGTTGACTGCAGTGGTATGCAACCTCTTTATCCACTGCATATCGCAAGGAGGTCTCGAAAATATGAACCACTCAGAATTGGTTCAATAACACTATCAGCATAGGTGTATCCACCTGTATGCGATCAAGACTTACTAGGTTTACACCACAAATGTTCAATTCCAGTTCGATACAAAAACTTATAGGCAAGAAGATGGCAAAGCTTGTACTCCTCAATCCAATACTCGCACATATATTTATGGCCAGACCTGATGTGTATATCTTTTGGCTCGCCATTCTTCGAAGTATCATTTACAAGCGCTGTATCAATGATACAGTCTGCTTGGTACCACTAAAAATGATCGTAAATCAGATGCTGCGAAAATTTCAGGAAATCTCATGCAAATCACCACTTCTACTTGGAGTTTGACTATACTGATGACGTCCTTTTTGTGGATTGGCTTCTTCGCAGGATGTTGAATGGGAATTCGGTGGATGCGTGCATACCAAGCCCAATGTAATAGAACGAGCAGTTCACTCACTTCCGACTGTTTGGAAAGAAAGATCGTAGAAACTGAATTTTACCTACTGTCCTTTTCACAAAGCATCTCTGATCTGCTCCAACACTAAGCTTCTAGACCAACTGCTTCAGACAGACAACATGTGAAAATAAGACTGGTATCATCAAAAAGGAAAGTACGACTGATTCTCAGTCCTGGTGTTCGGATAAATTGTTTTCCAAATAGAAATGTTAGGTAAAAGGATTACTCGTCGGCTATACCACGGAATCGCACAAATCTTACTTTACTGCCGATTTGTCTGTCTCTCCTTTATTTGAAACGTCGCAGTTACAATTAAGAGAGAAAATACTTAGTCCGCCTCAAGATATGATTCAAGATATCTGCCAGACGTGGGTATGAACAGGATTGATAGAAATACGACCGATGTCGTCCTGACCCACTTAATGGACACTGGTCATGAACAGACAACACTAAAAGCTTTTGAGGTCATTCATCGGGCAGTTTATCATCGATGAAAAGAGGTGAGACACTGAATCCACAGACCGCAGACCAAACAATCGTGACTAATTTTATGCTCCTGTAGACCCTTTATCAAGACCTTATCGTTGACTTGGTCTGAGGCCAGTCCAACTAATCCATCCGAACATAGCCCAAAACGTCATCTACCACAGTAATTGTGATAACAGTTACACTTTACGATGTTTTGTCGTCATTTTCAATTCTGGTGAAATGTACAGAAAAAAATACAAATCTGCTTTTTCCACTTATAGATTTTGTCATACATTGCTCTGCTTCCCGCAATCTTGTTCACCATATAGATGATGATACGTTTTTACTTGTTCGGCTACTTTAATAGAAAAGACAGCAATTAGGAGGAACTACAATCGTAGAGTCTGTAGAATCCCTTAAAATTCAATCAATTTAACGAGCCAGTGTGTTGAGACCGTTTGTGTCCTCAAAAACCGGTAACAACGGTTGAAAAGAATCTGAATAAAGAAAACAACTGAGTGTAAAGAATAAAGCGATAGCCAACTGAATGCAGGTAAGGGAATCATTGAATAAATTATTAATCCGGATGGCGGAGACCGATAATCGGGAAGCGAATAGTGCTAACAGTGATGTGAGTTGAACGCCACCTTTCTCGGATTAGATTTACCTGTTTTCTTCCAAATCAAGCTTGTTCTTTGGTTCAACTCGAATTCAGTAGAAATTATATACGTGAATAATTAGTTTTCGTAAAGCTGTTTCCCTTCGAGGGTGAACCTGACCCCTTATATCGTTCCATAAACTGTTTTCACAGCCTCAAGTATTAACTCAATCGAAGGTGAGTATTCCATAATTCCATAATTTGTTATGAAGAAATGTTGAAGCACTGTAAACCCAATTCTTCTGCAGGCCAGGTATCCGGATGGAACAATTTGTAAACAATGTTATTACTGAATTTCCAGCTTTCTGAATAACTGCTCCTTTTTTATCTAACGCTTGAATGAAAACGTGTTTCGGAATTGTGGATCTCGCATATTGCCATCACATGCGCAGAAATAATTATCCGTGTCGACCAGATATCTAAGGACTGTGTAGTGATGATGATGATGGTCGTTTCTGTCCTGTGAACTCGGATTTTACGCATTTAGATTTATTATAATGTACCAAATACATATTCAGTTACTGGATTACATTATTCACTAACCACTTTATCGAAAAATGACATTATTCACTGTTAAACAATGAGACTAAAAGCGGTCAACTTGTTCTATCAGGCAAACCAATCATTATCCAGTTGACGTTGATCTCAAACCTCTCCGTTCTACCTGATTTTAAATGATTTCTCATATAATTCAATATTATTGATGATTCGTTTCTGGTGTAAATGAGGAGGGGTCAGAAATTTAGGAAAACACGGACAGCTATTTTCATCTGATTGGGTTCGAACCCAAGTTGGATTAATGGATATGCACTGCTGCGGATGCTTAAACAGGTCGAAACAGCTGTCACGTACGTTTCAGCTGTCTACGTCACGCCTCATTTACACCACTAATTCATTATCTAATCAAATCAATATTTCGTTCGAAAATGAATAATGCTGATGAAAAGGAGCCAGTGTTATGAGCAAATGATAAGCTATTATTTGCTAATGATTACCTTTTCCATGAACGCTTATTTAGCTTTTAATGAATACAGTATGCAAGAGCGTTTCGTAAATTTGGGCTAAAACTATTCTAGACGGTTGAAAACTAACGAATAAGAATGAATGTAACCTTTCCAATTTGTAAACAAGAGAGATGATCAATTTGAAATATTGAAAAAGAAAGTATAACGACGCTCGTCACCGATTTCGCTGTTCGTCAAATGAGTTTGAGCATTATCTAAAAAGATAGCATCAGATTGAATATTTGTTTGCAATTCAATCAATCAATTTTTCTGTTCACCATCTATTTCTCTGATTTTGCGTTGCATAGGGTTTTCCGATCCGGAAGAATACAGTAAGTGTTCAATCAAGCGCAACCCCGTTCGCATGAAAATTTACACAGAGATGTGATGGCATCGAGTGCCTCGATTACGGATTCTGTACCCATGATCAGCCATGATGATTCGATGAACGGAGAGACTGGAATCTTTGTCAAGTGAACTCTTGCAAATGCATTGTGTTGTCATCTGTTTACTGTGATAGATATCAATGACGGATAGCACCAAAAAGTGTATTGGCGATCGATTGACTAGAGATTTGAACTCGAAACACTTAGCTCAATTACATGTCATGTTTGCACGACCTATTTGGTGCACATCAATGCTTAATGCATTCATCTGTTCCTCAACTATAAACGTCTACCTCCGGTTTGTTTGATTGTAGCTTTCTATGTTTCGAGTAGCACGTCCGAGGGATCGCTGTTGGGTGCCGTTTGGTACCACTTTGCCGTCGAGTACGATTTGGTGATCCGCTTGTTCTCCTGTACAGTTACGTTCGAATTCTCGACGGAGTCTATTGTGACCTATAACTGAGTGATTTGTGTTTGAACATGCCTGTGGCCAGATCGATTGATCGATTGCATGACTGTTTGAATGTTGGCCTGACGGCATTCGCAAGTAATGAGACGTGTGAACCGGAGTTGGCCTGCCTGCTTGCCTGCCTGCTCTCCTACACGCTGATCATTCCTGATTGTGGTCCGGTTGGTATAAGGCTACATATTTGCTGTTTGCAATGAACATACTACCTGATTTGTTGTGTGCTCATCTACCTACTTCATTTGGGACACAACATTCGGCATCGCGGCCACTGAACCTGCAACACGTTTGGTTTACCGTTTACCATTTGTCAATTGTGGAATGGTCCTACTCTCAAACCATCCGAAATGGCTTGGAATACATAGAAGACCACTCTTGTTGATTAGGTTGCATTTTGCATACATCCAATCCTTCATTGCAACTTATAAATTAAGTGTGCGTTAATTTACTAGGATTGTATCTCGATTTCGAAGGCAGGGTACTCTTTGACCGGATGATTTTGGATGAAAAGTCATTGAAGGATGTTATCGCTAAAGTAGACATACACTGCGGCAAACCTGCTAATGAGCGAATGGCTCTTTTCATATCCGGATTCAAATACTCTCCGAGTGCACCGGAAGCTCCTGCGAAAAACTCTGATGATACACGTATTGTTGAGCTCCACTGCTCCCGAACAAGTATTGCATTCCTTGAACCTTCTTTGTCCTCCACAAAAACACATGTCGTGGAGTCGAAAAGTGAACTCCATAGGATTTCCCAGTCGCAAAACCAAAAGTCTTGCTTGCCCCTATGATTAAAAAACAAATCACAACAAAATTCGAGGATCGGGTTACCCTCCGATTTTTGCCAGGGGGTCAGTTGATCGTTTTGCCGTTTACATGATGGCTGAGGTTTCACATAGAAGAGAGTTTTTCAATGCAGAAACCTGCATTGATTATGCTTGCGGTTGTACTGTTATTTGTGGCATGAAAAATCTGCTGTTAATTCCATTGACACAAGATGTTTTATTTACGATAATTATCAATGTCCTGCCCCACACAGCGAGTCCTTCGTCACCAATATACGGTATGTTCCCTCACAGTATACTTGCATATGCTTGATGATGGTGATGCCAATGATTAAACGATATTTTACGATTTCACGTGTGCTGAGCTGACTGATATTCAGTTTTGAATTGCGAATAACACATGTTTACTTCTTACGACATATTTATACTTAATCAGAAGGCTGTAAAAATGTTCCCAAACAAAATAAGAATGTTGAAGTTCTCCCACTACTACTAGTACTATCATTACTGTGGTGACTAGTATGTTTTGAATTGCGTAAATAACGTGATCGGACGATTCTCCAGTGAAAATGAAAATCGTTTTCCAGAGCGAATTATTGCGATAACGTTGGTAACGGTGGAAAATGCATATCTCCCGTATTCATTAGCCTATGTGCTTGTCGAGATTCTGAAAACGTGTTGAACATATGATATATTTCGGTGTATATATGTGGAATTATCACACTTGGATATGATCGATATTTTGACGTATAACTGACTAGTCGGTAAGAATTCACTCTTGAAATGTCTGTGCGAACTCTGCTTTCCACATTTCATTACGTACCGGATTAATCAATCGCTCTTGTTTGGCTTCCAGTAGTTCTTTTGTTCTCGACAGACTACGGACATAATATTTCTGCTCAGCTGTTTAATAAATCATCTGTGTAGCGGGATTGCCTGTTACAGCTTCCGTCCAGAGCCCATTCATTGAAATGAATTGTTGACCAACATTTTAGTCGTCAAAATCAAAATCGATTCTCTATAAACATGTCCATAGACAGTGAACTGCAGAGGCTAATTTGAAGAAAAATCACCCTATCATTAGGACAAAAGGTCTAATAACTGTTGAATATTCCCGTTTGACCACTGATATATATCACATGCATTACAAGAGTTTGTAGAGTTATTGTAGTGTGCAAAACCTTGCAATTTCTCATCACTGATGTTGCAAAAACGGCTGTCCCCGTATTTTTCTGCAATCATCACCATCGAGCCCGTGTCATTCCTTAACGGTTTCGCGCTGCGCGTAATAGATCATGTTCAACGATCGTTAGTTCCTCCGGTTTGGTATTAAGTTGATGCGTACTTTTTGGATGAAAAAGCTGAAATTTGTCCTTATGTTATCCTGGACAGAGAAAATTAAAAACGATAAGAGAAAATCTAACTGGTTACCTCTATTCGTCACTTACACAATAAAATTCCCGAGAAAACTCGAACTAGGCAAAGGGAACACTAATGACTGCACAGGTATCGGATACTTGAAACTGAATGAAGGCGACGAGGATGATGTACGGTCGACTGAGATTCAATACCACACAATATGAAATACACGGCAGACTATCCATCACTACGTGATCACTGTCTCAGGTTTGAAGACGAAAACTGTACAAGAGTGAAGTAAGAAACATGAAAGACAAGGCCTGAAGATTGCTGTGTTGCTGAACAAATACATTACACGTTGCACACGATTCCATGTGACAAGTTGAAATGTATTCGTTCCTTTCATAATAGTGTATTTTCGCACTTTCTCAAACAGCGGTGCCAAAAACTGGGAGTTCACGTATGTGTGTCATTATTCGGAACTGGTTTCGTTCATTGAAATGTTTATGTTCATCCCTTGGAATAAAATAGGATCCTACAATTGTTAGTGCATTTTTCGGTGCTACCATCATACCCCTGCCCGTTTGCAAACGTGTTTTGTCATCTATGTTAGAGGCAAGCTTCGGTGATAATCTATCAGACACAAACGCAAACTCGAAAATCGGGAATCTCGAAGAACTGTTCCCCAGAACAGAAATCACGCCTGTGATTGCAGCTACAGAAGCAATTGGACGCTCAACTGTTGCTGACTGAATACTGAAAGCAAACAGCCTAATCTGCAAGCAGCGTATTTATTTTCGTGTGGATTTAAGTCAGGTTTCACAATAATGCTTTTCAATTCGAATTCGAAATACACAATGATCATGAAGCTGGGCACACTTCGGGAAGACGTGTTCCAAACAGATATCAGTAGTCAGAATGACGCATGCAGAATGCAGGTCTTTGTCCAAAAGTTTCCAAATCAACGAACGTTTCAGAATGGTTGGCCACATTCGGACCAAACAACCACAATGTTATATGCGCATTCGTCTAACAGTTCCCATTGCTAGTTCAATCACTTCAAACAGTTGTTCATGACAGACACTGACTAATATCGGTCCAATACTTTTTGTCCGTGAGCCAGCCTGAACTAGTTTTAGATCATCGTTTAATCAATTTATGTATTGCCACGAGCATTCATTAAATCGTTAACCCGGTTCTGATCAGCACACTGTTTTGTGCGTTCTGATTTCTTCCACAGTTGACGTCAATTTAAAACACTTTTCAAAGAATCAGGCATTCGCGAAATAAATAAAATCCTAATCTGTAAATCACCGCCTCCGGTTTGATTCTGTGGCTAATGGCAGGTTTCACGGTTCCGTCTCTTCAAGAGGCATATTTATCATGAGTGTAACAATCAGGATTGCAAGAAAGAATTATGTAAGTCTACCAGCCAGAAAAAGCCGGTTTATTGGAAGAGGAGTGAACGATTCTCAGAAATACGCTCGATTTGCTACTTTTCAGTCGGATAGTCAACCAAAGGGTAAATTGTATTGTATTTGTAACTTTTGTCAGCATATATGCTTACATTTCAGTTAAAAATGTACATTGTTCGTCACGCAGAATAAAACTAATCAAAACAAAAGGTAAAGAAGGTAGGTGCTATACGTATCATGTACAAAGCATTTGACGTAGTTCATTTGAGACCTGTTCTTTTTGGTGAGTAGTCGGGCC
>UZAN01044509.1:0-33682 GCA_900618425.1 Echinostoma caproni | reverse complement strand
ACGCTATTGGACAACCAAATGAAATTCTTTCACAACCCAGAGAAGTTGCATTAAATAAGGTCTCATAATTATAATCTATGTTTGATATCTAACTCAAGCAATTGGAGAAATACCACCTTAATCAAAGTCAACCTTGAAATCGAGGTCATTTTTGTGCACAGCTTTGAATGTTACCTCTTAACTCATCATGATCTAAGCCAACCACTACTGACGAAATGAGAGTATCCGCTACATTTTGAACCATTCCATCTGCTGAATGTGAACTATCCAGGAAAATCACGGATATAAAGACTCTCCAAGGCTTGTTTTTTATTAGTTTTGAAAAAAAAATTACTTCAATATAAATGCCGTTGCTCATACGAACGGACAAGTGTTTCACAGGGGCCTGCTGCTTCAGTTTCAATTAGACCTGTATGTACAAAAGAAAGTCATTGGTTAGCTAGGCTTCCACCAATCATACTGCAGTAGTACCTGCGTAATTCTGTCTTCACTGTCTTGGATTGGTTGGCACGATCCACCAATAGTGTGTAGCCAGAAGCTGTGATGCGTACGCGCGTCATTAACGTCACCTTTCAAATTCGACTGATCGCAGGTGCCCAGAAAGTGTAACGCGCCGCTCCAGGGTAGGCGTCATCACGTAGTCATGGATCATCACACGAACGCACACAGAATATGCAACGATTAGCCATTAAGAAACGATCGGAAAATGCATTCTTTTTCATGTTATAATGAATTCTTTGGACACAGTCATTGGGTCACTCGCACGATAAAATTAGCAAAAAACAAGCACATTAAAATGTCTTTTTTTGAATAGTGCAGTATCATGTACGAGCCTGGCAATTTCACAGACATCGAGGTCTGCATGATCCTGATCCCGTGTGGGGTGCGTTAATCGCCCAACATATTCTGTTGTATTTTACGTCATGGCAACCGTTATCGGCAAATGGCACTGCAAATCTAGTTCAATCTTGTTTAAATCCATCAGCAGTGCGTCTTACTGTCTTGGATGCTCTTCTGGTTTGGTGTTAGATGGCTTACCCGAGCTGTATTCGATCAGGGGCCGACAATGTGATTGCATGAGTAGACAAATTAGAAGAGGCAGCACTTTGCATGGTACATGCGAATTTAGAATGCAAGTTTGTTCTTTGGGGAAAGACCGTTGTCACTTGATTAATTTTCTAGCTGCAAATGGACTTTCAAACGTGGTTCAATGGATTATTCACGGGGAAAATGCGAAGTAATTCGATAGATCAGCAAAATGTTTTTAACCATGGTGACAGGAAAATCAAACCATTTGGTACTGTGGTTTGTGACAATATGCCTTTAACGCCTTGGGGATCCCACCAAGTTGGTGTTACTTTCAAAGCTGGTTTGCTTGTGATCGGCATTTTCATTCTTGCTGGTTCACGGAACCTCGAAAACAAAGACCACGGATAATAGAGGGTGTGTTACAAATAAAAAACAGACATAACGTACGACGAAATTCGAATTGCGCATATAGGCTCTACGAAGAATACACAACTAACAGCAGGAAATCCACGCGTAAGGTAGAACAAATCAGCTAAGTCTAACCACGACAGCTAACAGTTAATAGCGATCCTGTTAATCTAGTCTAAACAGCTTTGGGCAGCAGTAATAACATTAGAAGTGATTCCATAAATAAACACAGTATCAAGTATATAAAAAAATAGGCACTCACGACTAGATTGACACGACGTCGATTTAACTAGCGCGTCAAGGTCAGAATGGAAAATCAACAGTTAAACAGAAATAGAAAAAGAGGGAAAGCACACAAATTTTCGGCACAACCGGTCGGGATATGGTGCATCGCAAAAATGGATGAGTTACAGTTTGGATAATAATGGATTCTCAAATCTTTTACAGGGTGGATGGCCCTAGCTTTTCCTCTCTTGTACTGTTTGGAATTTTACCTGAAGACACACGTAAGCAGATGAATACACAGAAAGATTGACAGATGTGCAGCCAGATTGCCAGATAAATGAATAGGTAGAAAATTGTTCAAATCTTTGCAAGACGCGCACGAAGTGTCAAATCTTTCGCGTATGGCACAAATTTGACGTCGGAAAATCAAATTAAAAGGAAAGAAATATGAAAATATTTTTACCATCTCTGTGAGACACACCCTGAAGGCTTGTGCAAACGAATGTACAGCCGGATGCGTTGTGCTTTGGAACTACAAAAATGGTTGATTTGATTTCATCGTAGATAAAGTATAAATATAATAGACAATTTTTAATTAAGTATCAGCCTATGGAATAAAGTTTTTCTCGTGAACTGGGACTACACGAAAATGCCACATTACCTAGGTGGGCAGTATTACATCCACATTTCTTCTTTTATTCACATTTAATAGTAAACATAAAATGCAGACATTTCCTGTTCCATTTTGTTCGATTGTTCGACGTCAATAGCACACTTGGCAGGTGTGATCTTATCTCAGAGCCTGTCATGCTTAGATTTCACACCAAATAGGTTAACAATCAATGTAGCCTGGCCCTGAATGCATATACATAAGAGATAAGATATCCGTGACTGTCTGTTGCTCAACATCAGAATTTGATGCACGTTCTGTCTCCAGTTCCGATACTCCAAAAGCCACAGTGTATCCACACGTCACACAATATTTGTGTGCAGTCAAGCATTTAACTAGTCAGCCCATCAATAAATCGATTATTCAATAAGGCCACAGGCATGTATGACAAAGGTACCAATTATTTGTGGAGTACAAAATTACCTTCCCTTTCACAAATAAGTAAGGGATTGTGTAACGAGAAGGCGAGTCGACTGGCAAAAGGTTTATTGATCCAATTAAAAAACAACCAGTGTATGCGTTCGATTATATACAATCAATTCTCAACCGCGCGGCAGGATGATTCATGCCTCATTCTGTTGGTCCATTCCTGATTTAACGGATTCGACTTTGTTGCAAGTTGTTGGTCATCCAAAGATTCAACTGGGGCTTTTTGAGTCTGTGACCGGGAAGTCGTGTGACCTTTACGTGTCTGCACGAATAACTGCACAACCATCCTTTACATGGCGATTTATATAAATGCTGCTCTCATACGTCTACACGTTCTTCTTATCGATTATTACCCTCTCGCATTAGTCTCTACAGAAATTCCCCAGTTCCCTATCTTGCCAGAATCCTTGTAAACCGAGAGCGCACTTCCTCAGAATTTCTCAGTAACCAAAAAGCTAAATATTTTACTTGTATCTTTCCTTCTATTGATGAGATGTGTAAATTTTTGACTGAAATGCGAAAATTCTGTTCTCGCAAAAGTCTAAACAAATACAAATTAGTAGAAAGCAATGCAAGTTCAAAAGATGCAATATTCGTTCAAGTGCAGCTGGACTCAACACTGCAGATATCATCAACGGTTTTTGTAGGGACCTCCGATACACTCGGAGAGCAGTCAACTTCGGATATCAACCGGACCATGTGCGCATTTACAGAATAGCCCCAGTACTGATCGAATGAAGCAATGACGTCCTCTAATGATCCATCTCAAAAATTTATCGCGTCAAAGTAGAGCCTGTATGTTCGTCGGGTATACTCGTCGCAGCTACTGAACTTGCAAATGTTTGATTTACCATATACCATTCCTCAGTCTGGGAATTATCCTGCTATCAAACCTTCCGATGTGTCTTGGAATATATGGGAGACTATGTTCTTGAATTATGTTGCAGTTTTAGGTGCATTCAATCCTTCACTGAAACTTACCAACGGACTGTGCGTTAAATTACTACGAATATCGCTGGGACACAACAGCATTCAAAGGTTCAGTAAATGAGAGACGAGCTGATCTTCAAAATAACAATGTATCTAGGAAAGGTTGAACTAGGAAACGATGGAAATGTTTGTGATAACCGACAAAGGTTACTGGACAGCTGTTTCGTTGTGTTTGGGACTCGTCAGCAGTGCGTACTTTTGTGTTCCTAGCAGAACTCAAACCGCGAACCTTCGGGTTAGGACTTCAAACCATTACCCCTGAGCCACACGGAGACGGTCATCACCTTGTGCGAACGGCTCAATCAATTTAGAGTATTAAGCTTAGATTAGCCCATTCGATTGTTCAGAGGCACCAAGCTCTTTTGATGGTCGAAACGTTTTCGAATACCGTGTGGATGGAGTCTAGTTTTATAAATGCGCCAGCTTACATCACGGAGGCCAAATATTCATTCGGGGGAACAAAAATCGATTGCTATTATTGTTGCATATAATCAAATATGAGAGGCTAGCTATATTTCACTTGTTTCTCGGCGTTGTCCCGTTGTCACACACATCCGGTTCCAGTTTGTATGCTCCCACTCCCGCGCTCATCTGGTTCACAGTTACACTGCAATCACGTCAATCAAGCACGGGAGTGGATTTTGTTGGAACTAGAATGAAATTCACGCTGATCTCGTTCGCATCCCACTGTCTGCGCCAGTTACAACTTTCCCCCTGATTCAAGGCTTTGTGTAGGACATGAGTTACTCCTCCTAGGTGACATCACCTCGTGGGAGGAAGAGGTAGACTACCGTCTAAACACATGCACAATACAGTAATGCTATTTTCGTTCAAAGTACATACTCAAATACCTATCGACTGAGAAGGTCCTGTAACAAACCGAATACAATACAATAAATAAAATAGAAAAACGGAAAAGTCCAGTTCAGTGTGACAGACGTATTCCGTGAGACCCTGTTTGTTGCAATTCATCTTGAAAAGCGGTACCTGATCACTCAACGAGTAAAATCTATTCATCCGTTATATGATAACTGCTTCCTTACGAATAGTGCTATGCTCATCACTTTGGTTAGATCTAAAATGGGCTGAGCACTCAGGGGGCGGGAACAGTGCGTGATTGGAAAGCTCACGAAGAACGAATCGATCCTATAAGGTCAAAGTGGGTAGTGCACTTCAGTCACATGAAACATCGGTGAAGTTCCTAAATTGCCTAAATTGATACCGTGCTATTATTCTCAGTCAAAGCTAATTCGAACTATAACCTGAGGATTGATGTACGTCTTCAATTTCGTGTCAGTTACTTCTCACTTGGGAAAATAACCTTGACCGTTTCAAACGGAGAACTAACTCCATTCTAGAAGTCAATTCTGGAGGTTTACAGGGTGTTAGTTGGTACCTATTCTTTTTTCTCCTGTACAATAATAACATGTCCATCACTCCCAACTGGAGTGGTTGTGAGAGTTTCCAACAAACCCAAAACTGGTAAATTTCAAATGCGTAATCAATCTGCATGTGAATCTCTTATACTCGCTGTGGATAGTTGTGTTCATGCTTCTATTAGCCTTGAAACAGGTTCCAATTAACAAAATGGTTTCAGTAATCAGATAGAATTTGCTGTTGTTAGGATGATCTTGTTTTCAAGGCTAACTCTTTCGAGTGAGTAATGGAGGATTTGATTCCATTTCAAGTGTGAATTTGTCTCATCTCATTTTGTCAGGGTAACCATTCTGGATCTAAACAGTCTGAAAAAGAAATTGGATTCTGGTTTGAAGACTGACTTTCTACGCGTTCCGAATAGAAACATTTACTGTTCGCCTAAATGAAATCCTTTAATTTTTGACAAGTTGAATTCTTTCATACTGGTTTTGTTGTAAGGTACTACTCACATGTGAGAGTAGCTTGTGCGGACGAAGAAGTAAGTGCTGGGCTCCCACAGCATCTGTGAAAGAATTAAAGGTTTTACTATTGCAAATACAGAAGAGATAAAAAGACTATCAGGCTGACGATCATTAATTAGGGGATGTTGATGAAAATACCAACCAGTTGTTGCAAACTAGATGTTTCGTTTAATTTTCAAAATATCTCTACTGTTATTCATTGGAAATGCTTGCAAATTACCCTGTGTGATGCTTGAAACTCTTTGTTACTTTGACTTCAAAAGAAACAGAGGTGGTGAGCTTAATGCAACAAATGGACAATATTCAGGTAACGATTTTTTGTTGAAAACAAATACTGTTTTATCATAGGGTTAAGTTCGTCTTTGTCTTTGGAGCTAATAGAGAGTGAAATAGAACGGCAGAGTACACCGGACAGCTATTTTAACCCGATTGGGTCTGAAAATCAACGTTAAAAACTCATCCATCCGTATGGGGATGGAACCAGGAACCTGACCCGTCATCCAGGCAGCTGATGTGACCGTTTTCCAGTAAACTGATAATCGATGATTCGTGCAGTAAAATGCGCAAAAGTAGGGATTAGTGTTACCATTCCTGTATGCGGATGCTCCGTAAACCTGTAAATAGAATATGGAAAGAGACAGGATAAACCATCGTAAAAAGACACCGGGGGGGGGGGGGGGGGGAGGGGGAGACCAGAAGGAGAGCGCGCGTAATCACCCTGAGAAGTAGTCCTGTGACGTGTTTAGTACATCGGAGCACAAACCACTTTCATAGTGAAGCTAGAGAACAGCCTTCGATCTGTATGTTACAAATCAGCAGCGTAATGAAGAAAATACAGTCCCAAAGTTTCAAGGGGTTAATACTAGGCATCCGTAATGGACTATGGGAAAACCGCAACAGCGTAAATGAGTGGAAGAAAGGTTTGTAGTTTGTTGCACTCGCTGGTAATTATAACCGAACCGAGAGGAATACACGACAAAGATTTATCCGCACCGAACTGGAAAGATATGATTAGGAGAATGTTACTCGAATAACTTTTTAGAATGGGTCTATTCTTGACAGATGTGTAGCAGACATGAGAGTGGGTTGAAAATCAGATTCACAGGTCCTCCCATCTCTTCAGCACACACTTTTAGAGCTCAGGGATAATTTAATCGGGTTCACTTTAAGGTGTTTTAAACCAGCCGGGACATTGTTTGAGGGATTCGAGGAAGTCTGGTCAACTGGAAAGGAGGAGCTGTACAATGTGTATTAAGGTCTTCAAAACTGGGACTTGGACTAATTCTGGATACCGCAGGGTAATGGATGAAAAGTTACATCTGACGGTTGTTCGTGTGAACAAGATGATTCTTAACATATAGTTGGTCGATTCCGTGGACCTTGTGATTGATTTGGCGATTCAGACATTCAGCAACATCCTTTCGTCTGACCCAGAAGGTTCGGAAGACAAGAGGAATGCTGAACGAAAAGCATTTTGACAGGACAATGATCTGAAAATGCAACCAGTGGGGATGTTGGGTTGGAAGTATGGAAAGATCTTTATCAAGAATTAGGCTGTCTGCAAGCTGATGCGTTTGCAATAATGCCGCCGCAGTTTCTTATCTCTGCTAAAACAATTCACTTTGTCTTTTCATGCCAGATCCACATTCGATGGTGAAGTGAATGAGCATGATACTATAATGAGAAGGCAGAATGGGAAGTTTAGAGTGTTGAAAATGTCAGTCTTCCTAACAGGAACCAAATTGTTTGAGCAAATTCAAAAGATTTATTGCAATTAATGAAAACACCTACTGCAATAAGATGGAGTTATGGAGATACCCAACAATGGGTCGACAAAAGTCAATGGGAAAGCACCACAGAAAATGACAAAATATAATTTGTTTGTATCAAATTCGAATGAAAGATATCAACTTTTACACCACCGTTTGCTGAATGCACAAGTAGGTGACTCCCGAAAAGGGTATGTCTATTCTTGGCAGACTATCAGGAGACTGGTTTGAAATGTGTTCAAATTCATGAAAGTGAATGGGCCGGTCTGCACCCGTTTGCATCATAGAGGTAGTCAGAGACAAGCACGGTGTTGTAATAAAAGTACTTCTTATTTGCACCGAGGATAGTTAGCGGTCAGCGGAGTTCGGCAAACTTGATAAATCCATTTTGGAAGAACTTTTCCAGGGAAGTTTCACCAAGATTTTTACTCGAGTAGCTAAAAGGAAAATAGTACTTCATGAGGTCCGCCTAAAAAATTGCGTATGCCTCCCCAGGAAAGCCAACTACATAAGTTTGGCATTCCCAGACCGAGCCAATCACACTCCATCCTCAAAGCTTTATTTGCAATGACCATCAAATTCTTCCTAATACGCACACTTGAACGCAGATGCCAAACATCATACACCATACCAGAACTCTCGGACAGTCATATACCTGAATCGAAAAGCACCAACCAATGCCGTTATTTGCACACGCAAACAGAACTGCACTCAACCATATTATACACCGTCATTAACCATCATCGGAACCCAGAAACAAGTAGTAAATAAAAGATCTGCGAAAATCGTCGCTGAACATTACCCGGATCCGAAAATCCCATTTCCGGTCATATACACCAGCACCAATCCGCGGTTGCCGGGGTACTCGGAACGTGTTGCGATCGAAAAATAGAAACGGGACCTCGGTGTGTATTTGTGTATATAAAAGAAACTTTCCGTCACACACTCTCCCTCACAGCTTTGATACAGTTAAAAAAGTGTAAGCATGCATTTCTATCAAATGTTTCTGTAATAAGTGAACTCCTGAACATCACTTTTTTACTGTCCTTTTGTACCTTTTGCTGTGCGGTGCGATCAGCTTTCACATAAACCACACAACCTGGTACTGTCGTCTAGTCTCTTTTTGAAAAGTTTTCTGGATCCAGAAAATGGATTAAATTTTCAATTTCTCGTAGCCCTTTCTGGCACAAATTGTTAGAAGAGATATGGCCTAATCAGAGTATTAGCCGGTAACTCCAAAATCAGCTTTTTGGATTGGTTGGTAAAATTTAGTTACGAGTCATTACAACTTGGATCCATGTGATACGTGTCGGTTTGTTTCCCTCTGCAGTACACTGTGAAGCACACACTGGTTCACCTAATTTGCTTCCCCGTTTGCGCTAAACCAGATCATACTCTCCGACAAACATTAGGTAGCACATTTTTATCAATTTAAGCGTGCACATCTCTCACCCCCCCCTACCCCCATAAAATTGCACCTTCAACCATGATCGTTGAAAGGACGATAGACCATATGATTAGGATAGCACCACAGAGCTTCATCATGAATTGTCCGGCCTGTTGCATTACTGATGTGTGCATATATACACTCACTTACATCATCAAGTTTCAACCTATTCACCCTTACTTATAAGGCGTATTCGAACCCTGAACATGTTCGTCGGCTTTAGACACTGCGGCAGGTTTGAATTCTAGCCCGTGTCCATGTTGAGGCGCATTGCTTGACAGATTTTATCTCACCTAGTATTCGAGTGGTGCATGAGGAGCGGGAGGGCAACACTAATTTGCTCCTTGTTTAGCTTCGTTCGCTTCATTTGATATCGGACAGAATATATATTACCGTGCCTAGAAGGAAAGTTGCAGCTTCGCCCCTAGCCGTCCCTCACTTACAGGTGAGGCGGTGAAACAAAGTTCGAACACTGGGGATGGATTGAGAAAATCACCGTTGTCGAGAAGCTGGGCACATTATATAAATATCTAAATATATGATATGAACACGTTCTACATTGCGCCATCGTTGTTGCAGTGATTACTGTTGTTTCGGTAAACCGTGAAACGTTTTTTTTCAAAACGCATTACGAACAAATATCCCTAAAGTTGTTTCTTCTAATTCCGCCAAACCGCTTTTCAGGGTTTTATTGACGCTCAACCGGCCGGATTTGAAACAGGTCCCCAAAACGCTTTTTCAAAAGTCTGGCGATAATCACCACAAGAAGCAAATGTGGAAAAGGTGTTGAACACATTTGAATTCAGTTGGGATTTCTTAGTCATGTGAATGAAGATCGCAGACAGATTTAACATTTTTTTTCACGTATTTTAAGTTTCAATCCGCATAACATTCAATTATTCACTTTAGCTAAATACCTATTCGGAATAAATTGCTTCAAATTGCGATCTTCCAACGAGGACAAAATGAGTAAAGCTGTGCGTGACCAGGCCAACTAGCGTTCATCTAAGCCAGTGCCTACTTGGACAAACTTGTTTAGTTCAGGCTGCCCATTGACTGAAAGTTTGTTTCAACAAAAAGTATTCATTGCTGATTTTCAGTTTAATAAATTACTGTGAATAAAACGAAGCTTTTTCATCGGATTTTTACAATCTTTTTATATATTATTTTTTTATTTAATAACGAAAAAGAATTGTTGTTTATCATATACATCTCATTGCGGAATACGTTTCTTTAAGTTTATGCAAAAGTGAAAATACCCCGGATAGTGCAGTCCTCAATGCTCCTCTATTTTCTTATAATTCACATTCACCTTTTCTATTACAGCTTACTTTGTTTAAACATTATGTGTGAATTATCGCATTCAAGGGGTCAATGTTTATGAAAAGAGTTAACCAATCGTATGAAAAATGAGAATTTTGGGAATGATTTTGTCATGGATACTTTACCTAGTTCGGCTTGTGATTTACAATTCTGACTGGTTTTTAATAGGGCTAACATGCGTCCACTCATAACCAACACTGTATCCGACCTAATTTATGTTCTCATCACCAACGATTCTCGTTTATTCTCATCTGTTGACGTGGCACCACTGTTTGGTGCTTGTGGATCAGGAATGCAAGCCTCCTACTATCGTTGCCTTCCCGAATGAACGAGAACACAGAATGGATAGCCATTTCGATGCACTTACTACCTGTGGGAATGTAGCGTGGCTTCCTTTTCGTTTAGACACTCAATCCCTGACTGGCATTGGGATGTACCCGTACTTTTTACCATTCAATTTTTCTGTTCATAGAACCATTTGAAGAACACCAAACCTCCCAAACTTCCGCGGTGTGTTTTCAGTAGTCCGAAGAAAAATATTCACATTGACCCAAAAATGGATTTAGTATCTTTCTGTTTTTTCACAGATTGAAATAATTAAGTGATGTACCGAATTTCTGCTGATGACTGTTTTCCCGCATTCTGGTTTACTGCATCGAACAGTCCCGATAATTTGCTGCATATATAATTATATTCTCTCTACTGTCATTCTTGTTCATCTTTTTATGTTCTGAGCAGTTACGTTTAGTGAAACGTGCTTGATGATTTGAAGATGTGTCGGTGTTGTCGATTTTGAAGATGATGTACCTTTACCTTGTTGGCTTTGAGCTGAAATCTGTCCGTCGACATTGTTCATGGGTCTGAGGAGATGTATCTATTCTCTTCCCCACTCCAGTGTGATTCTGTTCTTTTCATGAACATGTGATCACATCACAACTAATTCGGAAGCGATTTTTCACATCCAGTAGCATTGATCGTAGTTTGTATGGGTTCGTGAACGTTACCATTTCAGTCCAGGATATCGGTTCGCATTATGACAAATTCCTGAATTGCCTTGTCCTAATCTCTGTGCGGCCTCGGTGCAATGTACACGCGATTAGTATCTTCACTATGTATGTTTCAGCCAAAATCCGAAAAATTCGTTACCCCGACGTGAAACTCTTTAACCTGGACGCACAAACTTTCGTTATGCTGCTGTAAGCGAGTCGGTTCAAAAGGTATTGCTGTATTCTGAGGCCAACGAATGTTGAAACATTGTATTTTCTAAAAATGTGGATACTGCAAAGCTTGATGAACAAGTAAGATGTTTTGGTGATCCGTATGCTGTGCACTTGACCGTCGTAATTCTATCCGATATTGCAATGAGATTATGATAATGCGAGTGTTGTGTATGTTTGGCTAAAACGTGACGCGAAATGTATGATTGCACAGATCAAGTCTTTTTCGATGCGAATCCCCCAAAATGATCCTATCTATGCGGAAGTGTGATAAAGTTGTAGAATTGAGTTCATCGATGTCCAATGGCAATTGAGCGATTTTACACTATTGGTAATATTCAACACGTTTCATTATATTCACCAGTTTTTCATTATTTCCTGTCACGGCACATGAAACATAGTTTTGTTTTCCCTCCAAATAAGGCTTATTTAATATCCTTGTATCTGTCCCCCCAACTATTTCGCGTCATTCATCTATTCTGCTTAAGTAATAGCCTATTCAAGTTCACAGCGAACTCACGTGTGAATTCGTATGGCAGCCCTTGGAGGCAAGGCGTAAGCTTCTTGAGAAATCCATGTGTTATGTAGGACATTACATGCTGCAAAACATTATCACATCCATGCGACAGCTGCCCTAACCATCTTCGGTCTAATGTCAGCATAACAACGTAGAATAAATCACCTCGCTTCCGCTTAGTTGCCGTTGTTTACCGTCGTCCATGTGTACTGAATGTCATTCACGCAAGCTGGATCGGATAAACGGGAAAACGTGGTTGATCGAGTACTCGCTTTGTGTCTCTGTATGAGCTACTCCTGTTGAATGTTTCTCCTTACCAAGACGTATGATCGATACGAACACCTCTTGACTAGCCCCGAACAACGATACGGAGAGGGAACATGGCTGAGAAAACGACAGTCAGAGTGTAGTATTGATCATGTTGCAATACGCGAATATATATCTGGTAAATTAGGCGTGGTGACGCACCAATCAGATCGAGTCATTGATACTCCGGTTGATCGATCGGACAACAGCTATCTGATTCGCCATAATCATCCAATCCGGAATCGATTCGGCTTTGGGCGCCACAAACGCACTTGTGGTGTGGCCTGACGGGTTCTGTCCGCTCCGCCTTAACAACCTGTTTTTCCCCGTCAAGAACTGGTAAATAGATTACATTTGATCAGCAAAGTGGTAGACAGAATATTCGAGAACAATCAATAGATCAATCTTTTGTGNAATATTCACACCCGAACTTATTCTCTTTATATCCACAATTTGTGGAATGTAAAAGGACTCTTTTTGAGTAATGAAAACAATTCCCATCGCAATTAGAGAAGGATAAACCAGCTCAACGTTTGACACCGGTACAAAGTGTGTAGTAACATCGTAGAACAAAGAGGTAGACGTTTGAATAACGTTTGTTCCCCGCTTTGAGATTAAAAATGTGCACGTGTGAAGTAACGAATTTCGAAAATTTGTGTTTGACTCAATACGATCCGGGTATCAAGACCCACTCGTTGCGAAAGAAAAAAGACTATCGAACATCTGACAAAACGTTTGTCAATATGGTTATGCCTTGGTGGGGAGAGATTTTATTTCCCTTTCATTTCAGACTTTGATCACTATGAAAGCACTGTTTGAATTTAAACACATACGGGTTTACGCTCAAGAGTGTGAGGTAAAAGTGACACACACAGAGTTATCACGCACAAAAAAATTGTTCTACCGACATTGTGTATTTGTTTCCAGAATGAGTTGTGTGTTCTTCTATTGTCCTGGTTGAATTAAACCAGTTCTATTTACTTTGTGTACACCAAATCTACTTTATATCGTATTCTGTTGAATTAAACCCAATTTGAGTAGGCCGTGGGGCCTGGCAGGAATTCACGCAATCATTCACACATGCGAACTGAACGATTCGCGTCAACTTGATACTGATTATGCAATCTCACTATTGAGGATGTGATCATTTTTTTGGGGGAGATCAATGTCACCAATCACCGGATTGGGGAAGTCTTCACTTAGACCTTTAGTCAACAACTACGGGGTCCTTTAAGGAGCTGTGCTATCCCCATACTTATTTTTCACTTATATTTGTGATATTCCTTGTGTTTGTCCGGCACGAATTTGCTGATGATGTTGTGCTGTAATAACTCATTTCTTCTTACTCCGATCTAAGCTGCTTCACTGACAATAATGATCAAATTCAGTCATTCTCCTCCTTATCGGGGCTGACCCTAAACCCCAGTAAATGTGTTGAGTGTTTATACAGGTTGGCTCGCTCTCCAGATCCGACAGACCCCACAGTGATTAATAAGAATCCTTTATCTAGGGTAAACTATATCAGATATCTTGCTGTAACCATAGATCTTCATTGGTCAACCCACATCCACAACTGCATTGATAAGCTTCGGCGCCTATCATTTCAAATTCGAATGATCAGGCAGTTTCACGCATCCCAGTCAGTTATTTCCACCTTTGTTTATCAGTGAGTTTTCCCCACCGTCCACTACCGTTCCCCAGTTATTTTTCCTGGTTTACTAAAATAGGGTTTCAAAGTCTTAAGCCGCCGTCTATCTATTATTAGCCTTGTTACATCTATTCCAGTGAATGAGTTAGCCGTGAAATTTGCTGACAGGATTCTCACAGATCCTGACCACCCATTGCACGCAGAACAGACACGTTGTCATTCTCATCGTTCAACACACTCCCAATTCCACCAACTTTCATCTCGAATTAACGCTTACCGCAATTCACCCGTATCTTCCTCGTCTACTTATGAACCAAGAGCGGTCAATAAGTGAACTCTCTCTTAACCTTGGATTATAAAATATCCCCATGTCTGTATATACATTTTCTCCTAGTTTATTATGTACGTTGTGACGATATGGCGTGTATAACATTTTAACTGAAATGTGAGCTCCAGTGCTTGCAAAGTGATACAGAATACACAATACAATACACAGTCAGTACAGACACACAAGAAATGTCTACGCTAATCAATAACTTGGTTGGTTTTCATCTGAAAGAATAAAAAAAGTAAATGCTTTCCCATTAATTTCATTAATTTGCCTCAAAGGTTTTAGATTGCGCGATGCCCCAATGCTCGAATTCCGTTGAATTGACCAAACGATATTCAGGTTGTGAACTTTTATTGGATTTTGTGCTGGTTATATGCATATTGGAACATTTGATTTCTGTTCATCAGTATTTCAATTGAGAGTGATTCCAGATGACGGAAACGCTAGAGAGGTGAGTACGCTTCGTCCCCGCGCACGGCGCAGAAAACGTCTGGGCAAATAAATAGCTACATGTGTTTTGTCTACCCGGCAGTTGTTCACGGATAATGTTTTATATAACTGGAGCTGGTGTGCACAGCTTCTCATATACAGGTCTAATCGAAGCTGAACCAACAGTTTCCTGTGAAACACTTGTCCGTTCGTATGGCAAGAGCATTTATATCCAAGAAAAGTTTTTTCAAAACTAATGACAAACAAGTCTTGGAGCGTCTTTATATCCGTGATTTTCCTGAATCGTGTATACTCAGCGGTTGGAATGGTTCAAAATGTAGCGGATACTCCCATTTCGTCAGTAGTGGTTGGCTTAGACCATGATGAGTTAAGAGCTAACTAAAGAGAATGGAACAGTTTTTATAAACAACAAATTAACATTGATAATAAGCAAGATGTAAAATTTGTGTACACTAGTAATTGATTAGTCTGATTTTGTTCTTTAGAACGTTTTTGAGTCTCTTCGGCACTCAAGGTCAGGTACGTTTAATTGACAATCATGCAGCCNCCATTTCGTCAGTA
The DNA here is from genome assembly GCA_900618425.1 of Echinostoma caproni. Taxonomy (NCBI): domain Eukaryota; kingdom Metazoa; phylum Platyhelminthes; class Trematoda; order Plagiorchiida; family Echinostomatidae; genus Echinostoma; species Echinostoma caproni. Next base: position 18,464 of record UZAN01044509.1, on the reverse strand, counting down.
GTGGTTGGCTTAGACCATGATGAGTTAAGAGCTAACTAAAGAGAATGGAACAGTTTTTATAAACAACAAATTAACATTGATAATAAGCAAGATGTAAAGTTTGTGTACACTAGTAATTGATTAGTCTGTTTTTGTTCTTTAGAACTTTTTTGAGTCTCTTCAGTGTCAAACCCACCAACTTTGTTATGAAGTCATTTTCTCTGTTGTGCTCCATTACGTATCGCAATTTTGCCTCCAAGGTCCANTTGACCTATCTCTTCAAAACAGAAAACAGATTTTCAATCACGTTGAGATCCGGGATATTAGGAGGAATTGCATGACCTTAGAATCAAGCATCTTTTCTGAAGTCTGAAGACAAATAATAAGTGAACCAGACTACCTAACTAACTTTACTAATCTCTCGTATTGCGTTGTCATACCTGATACAGTTTGCGATTCTCATGTTCAGATCATTTATTCCTGGCACTCAAGGTCAGACACATTTAATTGACAATCATGCAGCCCAGCAACTAAGTACATCGAAGTAGACAAGATATAAATTATTGTCCATACCTAAAGCATTAATATGGGTGATAAATATAATGAAATTCCGTTTGATCATAAAGAAAATATTTTAGTGCATCGCAATCGGCCAGTACCGTATTTTCGGTGTTTGGTGGTTTTGTTTTTACACTAGACTGATTATGCCAGGCTTGTTCGCTCATTCATTCATCATGTATATTTTAGAATTTACACTATTTTCGGATTATTTTGAGTGTGAATGAAAAAATATTTGAGTAAAACAAGTGTTATTCAATTTCAAAATGAAGAGGTTGATAAGTAAAATGCACTTGATCTCGAGATAAGTGTTTACTGAAATGCGACAACCAAATTATAAACCTTACGTATATATATATATATATACATATATATATACATATATATATATATATATACATCTACTTATATACACTCGGAGATTGATAAAGATTACGCTGTCGATAAACTATTTCTACCTACACGCATAAACATACTCGATACCAGAAACCGGTTATCATCATGCTTCTTTGGGCAAATTGTTAACTGAGGTTTCCATTGCCAACATTGAGAGGAATGCAGACATTTATTCCCAAACATTACCGGAAATGAGATCTGTAATGTAACGAATAATTTACTCTCGGAACTTCTGCGCAATTGGTATTTATCTGCAAAAACCTCGTGACACGTGACGCGTAAAATGTGAGCCAGAAGTGGATCAATAATCTGTTTATTCTCAGTGCGCGTTCACCAAGGGGTCTATCAGGCTTGTGAGAAAAGCCGCGAATTTCAAACACCTGTATGGCTGAGTTTTGATTCACACTTGCTCTCCTTCATACAGAAACCTCGGTTTATCAAGTGAGGGCGGTGATGGTCAAGTGGTTAGATAACCAACTTGAGACCTGTGAGTTCCGGGTTCGAACCCCTGCAACGCCCCCCGTCTTCCAAGACAGCCTTTGCATGGCTGCTACCTCCTTCATGAATGTTGACTGTACATTTGTTTATTCAAAAAATAAGAAAAGGAAGTAAAAAGACATTATTATACCCACACTGGGGACATCAATTTCGCTCTCGTCAGAGCTCACCAGTTGTCCATCTCCACCTTCTCGTCCGGGGGTTTTGAACTTAGGACCCATCACATGGAGAACGTTGAAATCAACCAATTAAAACCACAGCTGACCAGAATTCCCGATTCACAAATGTTCACATATGGTCTCCAATGTCGATCACATATTGGGAATAATGCGTGATGAGATGGAAATGTATTCAGTTCTCTTTGGCGTACAGAAAATCGATATTCAGTCGTGTCAAGTGTCAGGGGTATGATGAAAATACCCCACAGATCTACGTTTCAGACCGGAGGCTGCCAAATCCTTCCGGAAAACTTGAAACCATGGGTAATCGAGTTGTGCAATAATTCCTTTTTCTGCCAATAAGTATACCATCAAAATTAAGAACAATAAATGTGAAGTTCAAATTTTTGTAGTGGGAAATTTTGTTAACAGTAGCTCTCCGGATCGGAATGAACGCATACTGCAGTGGTCACAGCAATGCATCCGTCCCCACATATGACCAAGTCACATGCTCGATCGGCATTTTGAGGCATATCTTTGTCTTTCTGTTCATGACGTTTCGATTTGCCCCGACCACTCGATTATCCTAGACACACGTGGTGTATTCATCGGTGTCGGGATAGCACCCGCCCAAAGAAATGACCTTGAGAAAGGTCAGTACAAAAACAATGATCACGCAACCGTTGGCTGATTAGTGATGGTACAACTGAACGAGTATACGCAAAACAATTGAGCAAGCAAAACTATCTCCTCGGGATAAGTGCAAAATAAAATTCAGCCAGCTCAAACAAGCTTCAGACTGTTTCAATAAAGACATGCTAGATTGTAAAGCCCCAAGGAGGGGGAACCTCTGAGCTAAAATCTGGTGTCTGTGCTGTTTTTCGCGTGATTTATTTCTTAACCAAGACTAATTACCATAGCAACGGAGTATGTAAATTCACTTTTAGTGATAAAATAAAATAGGACCACCGGCGGTAGACATCATAGCAGCCGTATGTATTGAATCTTCAGATACGCGATCACACATGCCGTGTGGAACGCAGCGTTTGTCGCCTTGGTGATAAGATGTTTTTTCCGAAGCGGTCAAGAGAGAGAGAGAAAAGGCTGAGGAAAGGAACTACCTGAATGATTTTCTTCATGCGTTATCTCGATTCACAAACACAGTTTAGTGTGAAACGGTGAAAACTTTTTTTCACTTTTGGACTGTTTACTGTCTAGGTAAATAGAAAAATGACATTTGTATGCTGTATGCAGACCACTCCGGTTAGAAATGACCGGAGACGTTTCGTCATATTTCGTCAGCAGTTATCCGTGTCCAACTAAACATCTTTGGGTTGTGGGATGAGAAGCAATTGGATTTTATATCGGATTTTGCCTCGCGGGAGAAATGTTCGTTCGAATTCGACCGAATACAGGTTGAGTTAAATCGGAAATATGCAAATCTTTTCTGTTTTCAGGGAGATCACAGACAACTCTCGCTATTGAAATAAATACTTCCGGTGCGTCAGTATATCAATGGTAGAACTATTGATATTATTTATCATAGCTGATACTCGATCGACCCGGAAGGAATTTAATTTTGTATACGACGTTTGCAATTTGCAATCTGGTGATTTCAAATCTCTGTCAAATGGTAATGACGAACGTGGATGGAATTAGTTATACAATCCCATTAAAATCAGCTTTTTCAATGAGTACGTTTACTTCATTTCTTTCATTTATGGTTTATATAGTTGTATGACTAAATTTTAAGCAGTGGGTTACGGTTACACAATGGCTGCCTCGGGAAATTACAGAAATGGGCAAGGTAGGCGGCTGTGGTAAAATTCGAACTCAGGACCTCTAGGTCAATATTTTCAGAACTTAAACCACACAACTACCGTGGTCGCCATCTTCATCATTCAGTTAAATAATGTTTAAAAACTATCCCCCTTAATACCAACCAGGTCTATATTAGAGGGACATTATGTGGTTCACCACTCTAAGTCCCTCCTCTCAGATGGCCAATCCCCATGTGTGAACAGTAGGTATACGTGACTCTGGTGGTTTCGCCGTGGAACTATTCATCACACGGTAGTGTGTGTGCTAAGGAGTCGTTTGTTTTACTCAATCTTAGGCAGTGAATCATGAATTAGTCAGTGAATGCAAATTCATTATTGCAAAATACACAATCATGAGCTTGACGGTAAACATTTCAAACACTCGAGAGTTCTTTAATGTTTCGTATTCACATTTTGTTCTTTTCACCGAGAAACCCGGTACTCTGTGACGCTGCCCTCGGGGTCCTCCAATCCCCGAGCTTCACAGTTTGTCACTGTCTGGTCAGTGTGATGGTAGACAACAGCGTTACTGTTCATCTAGTTATCCAGTTGGCATTATTTGAAACAGTCCTCGTCTTAAAGCGGTGGTGTTTGATTTAATCGATTTTGTAAGATACATTGTCCCTTCCATTCACGAATGTCGGCGGTAACAATTCCAGTTCAATCCTGTGATCCGAAGCCCCGCCTCCTCCCCCTGAGGCAATATCGTCAAAACCGGTCAAATTGTTTCGTACCACGGGATTTCTTGCTCTGGATTAGGGCATTCGTTAGGTAGCGAATTCTGCAGTAAGAGCACGAAGACAAATTGCCTATGACCTACAAAATGAGTCCAAACAGATACATACTCCTCATCGTACTTGGAGTATGACACGGAGCACATATCGAACAGTGGTTTAATTTATCACGGAGTCATACATCATTGATTCAGACTAACCATTTGTCTGCCTTTCAGAAATGCGGTCAACCAGAAAGTGAATACCCGTCGCTTTGGTTATGATCCTTTCTTTTGCAAACATTTGGATTTGCGATTTGGATGCAGTTCCCTTCGTGAAAACAAAAAAAGTACTTTAGAGCGAATTGTTAATTTGACCTGCATTCAAACTTTGACACGATGGATTCGGTAGTTAGTGACTTGCTACAGCTATTTTCTAGTTCCTTTTTACTGGCTTGAACATTTCAATCAAAACGGTTTTTGCAACTTATAGGTTTTCTTTTTCTATCACGCAATTTCGTGTGATGAACAACGGATGAGGTCTGACCCCATAGTCTCGAGGACCTGCTGTTCAGTGATGTAAACCGGGAACCCATGCCCTGGGACTTGGAGCTGCGAGCCACATAAGGCCCCGATAGGTTAGGCGTGCAATTGAACTAAACGACAGCAAAACTGCCTACCGCCTAAGTTGGGTGGCGGTGGCGGGGCTCGAGGCATGCCGGTTATAGCGACGAAACCACTGCGCTAGGATTTATTTAACTAACACTACCTTTGGGATAGCCAACATCGTGAATGCGTTTGGTTGTTGCCATCTACTAAGCTGGCATAGAAACGCACGGTATGTGTGATATGCGTGAATGATTTCAAAGATATTCATTGAAAGACGCAGATTGCGTCATCTGTTCAGACCCAAACTGGCCCAGATGTAATACTGGTGATCCCAGGATGACCTGCAAGCCACCACGAAGGCAGAATTTTATGAGTGTTTACTTTGGTGGGGTTTCAGCGTGAAAATCGGTGAGCACCGAGAAAATGTGTTTGCTCGACTTATGCTCTAAGACAGAAGGCCGTTGTAGTGAGCTAACCATTACTCAAATAGTCAACATCAAATAGTCACATCAAAAATTGAGACAAGTACCTAACTGACCCAACTATTTTACACTAAAAATCACCCGTATACATTGTTTGTCTTTGGTTTAAGGTCAATTCAAAGCCCACTGATCCAAACTTACCAAAGGCAAGAATGAATTGATAGACAAACAATGCTCATCATTAGGGCGAATAAAGTTTAGCTGCTGTGTAATCAATCGGTCAAAAGTGCTTCATCTGTGCTCAGGTGAACATATTAATTAGTTCAAACATTCCGGTGTCCTTGGCAGATTTGCAAAACCGTAAAGATTTGCTTCAAAGCTTAATTAAATTTGGTATGAGCTTTCGCTCACACACACCGACTGGTAAAGATTGATTCACTCAACTATGCGATCGACTGTCCAAATTAGGTTGTGTGACGGATAGTGCAACGTAAATGTGTTGTGTTGGAATTGTGACAAGATCAGTAACTTCGGTGGAACGTGAACTCCGGGCGTAGACACAATGCAAATACGGGACTGTTGTTTTTCTAAAGCTATATAAAATTGCATTTAAAAACCATTATCAGTGTCGACTTGAGCCCGTAGCCTAGGTGATAGTGCGTGCCTCATTCCAAATCGTAAGTAGCTTCCATATGTGGGTTCGAATCCCGCCGAAGTTATTGATATATTTGATCATTTATTGCGTCGTGTCCCACTAAAGCTCTGCGTTTGGTGTTCACTGCATATATGGTTGGAATTAAATTATCCTTTTGTTCATGATATCACAATGGACGAAACAAATTGGTTCTTTGCGATTACTAACTGCGAACAAGCAATTCGATATTGCGATAATTGAGCAATACTAATTTATATTTATTTCACTCCAACAATTCCAAACCAGGCGAACGGGTAATTATTGTTCTTGATCATGCTTTTACCGACTTCTACTTTGGCAATGACAACCGGACGTTGTCAGTCGCATACGTAGGAATGAAAATATCTTATTCTACATCCGAATAACCTGTCTGTACTGTAGAATCCGTCTCCTCTCCACGCTGAGCATTTGTCAGTTTTACATTCTCCATGCATATCATTCACCTCATTGATCACTTGTCTATGACCTTGTACTTTAATCCTCGAAACCTGGAACTCCAGTCCATCTGGTGTGTAATCAATCCATTGGGCACGCAATAATTCACAATGAAAAGATAATCTGGGACTCAACGTGGTCAGTGGACGATCAATATTGAATCTGCACACCACTGTCATAACCCAGACAAAGTAGTCGGAAATATAGAAATTTGTATCGAACCTTTTTCCAAGGGACACATGCAGTGTTAAACACTTGGTACAATGACTAGTTATGCATTCGACAGTGGCATTCCCTATTTGCGCAACGTCGACGATTATGATGAGGAAAAATTCTCTTTCATTTTTTGCAGTTTCACTACCTGAACACATGACTAGTTTTCAGACAATTCCGCGTCGATGTCACCGGCCATATTTCTAAATCGTATTGGAGATGACAACGCTGAACAGCAGGCGATAATCTTAACTGAAACCGTTCCCATCCCAAATGAAAAGAAACGTGAATTCTCATACAGCCTGTAAATAGGGTTTGCGAGCTATTTCAAATTTCTAATGTTCAGATCTGTTCTCAAAATTAGCTGTTTCATTCAGGGTGACCTTGAAATCTGAGGATCGCCATAAGTGCACACCGGTTTTTTAATTTCCCTAAATCCAGGTTAAAACTGAATGGAAAAATTCCAGCCTGAGACTGAGTGAAGATGAATGAGCAAAAACATAATAATGATAATAATGACAACAGGTTTAGTTTCTGATGACTGACCTTACCACGGAATTCAATTATCTCACTATTTAACAATGAATAATGTTGATCGATTTAAAACAGAGAGGCACTTTTCCGTATATGTTTCCGGCTGAGAAAAAGGACACACGGACTCCTTTTTCTTCAATATTCGGATCCTTTTGTGTTTATTTCGCTTGTCAACGCGTTATTCATTGCGTATTTGAAATGTTAAGCATCATGTTCTAAATAAGTTGACATTTGTCAGTTTAAAAAAACGAATAATGCCGAGTTAAATGTATCATTATCATCGGATTGTGACACTACAGCGCTGTTTTCTGTGATGCAACATAAAGCACGTACTTCTAGCTCTTCCTTTGTGTCATTTACAAACGTGGGCTTCTGAGCACCGTATTTCATCGGTTGACGTATATTTTTCTACTTCAGCCGTGGTACACAAAGAAGAGGAATTCCTAGGGAGAATGCAGTGAAACAATGATTACTTGAAAAACGGCTGTCTGATTTCCACAGTTGACAATCACAAAAGGACAGTACCCCCCCCCCAGAGGGGTAGGCAAAACGACTGTTTACACACAGAGCTTACTTTCAATGATGACCACTTTTGAATGCCAGGATTGAAGTTGGCTCTAGATCGCAGATTCTCAACTGCTCAACTCAGCAAACTCATTGCTTCTATTGTCACAGTCGTTCTGGATAAACGTTAATAAGACTAACAAACCGGATCTATGTCTCCCTCACACACAATGTATTGGTACAGGTGTGTTGTTGCGCTAACACGTACACCGCTATCAGATTTCTATCACAACGGCAAGCCTAATAAATTTCAACGTTATACAAGAGAGAGAGCGGATTGGGTTTGATCGTATGGTGAGTGTCTACGTGAAACATACAGCTCGGAATAACTGGACAGGTGCTCGATCTGAGTGGGTGTCATCAGCACTGCGAATTTATTGATCGGAGTTGAATTGTCATTTGGGTCGGTGGATTCGCATTGCTGATGAGACCCAACCAATGCATCTCAGTTTACCAGTTCGCTCTTTCATGTGAGTAATGGAGGATTTGATTTGATTTCAAAGGGGGGATTCGTCATGTATATGGCAAATAAAGCGTGAACTGAAAAGCTAGGAAGTAGCAGACAGCTATTTCGACATGGTTGGGTCTCATCAGCAGTGCGAATCCATCGACCCGACTGGGGATCGAACCCGGGACCTCGCAGGCACAACGCAATCATGCTACCTATTCAGCCACCGGGCAGCTGACCAGACCACTTTTCATTTTCCACTTACAGTCTTTAAAAATAAATTCACCAACACCGTCCGAAGTGGGTGACGAAATCGATAATACTACGGATAACCGATGGTTAGGCGATCACAAAACCCCGGGCCGATCTATATCAAAACATAACATTTCAACAAGACACGTAGCTAGGATCCATTCAATTTTTAAACCACGTTTGCATCATTTATATTCTAAACTCTTGGTAATAGGTAAAGCGCAGGTTATTTAATTAAATCTCTCAATTTTATACGGACACAAACTCTTGACACAATCAGTCCGCTACACGTGGAGTTGATCCTTCAATTCTGTGTTTTTAATTTACCGACATGCGCACGACTGCTCACTTCGATCAGTCAGCTCAATCAGCTGTGCACATATACGCCAGTTTGTTTTTCGTCAGTAGATGAGGGGAAAAAATATATATCCATATCTCGCGACATTCGTCTTCTCAGATTATTTGTGCAAATAACGGCTAGGCTCGTATTTTGGAATTTAATTTGCATTTCACAGTTTAATTATGCTTTCGTGGTTATATATAAAACATCGGTATGCTATCTTTACCCGAGCACACCTAAGAAGTGTTTTGTAAAATGTAATTTCTGTGATTCACCTCTAGAACGTGAACAAAGATCATAAGGATCAATGGACTTTGACAAGGACCGATTTGAAGTATTGATCGGACCAAGAGCTGGAATTGACAGAAGACAGTTCACATGCATCTCATTTAGAAAAGCTTAACTTCGTTAAAAACTTAACGAATGATTTCGGCAGAAATAAAGCAAAATCGTTTCTCACTACACCTCAACGTCTGAGGTTCTTATTCTGAACGTACCATAGAGTGTTCACTGGTGTAACAGAAGCAGCCGACAATGAACAATACTATTTGTTGATGATGTCATTCAATACGGATCGAAATTGGAAGAACCACCTGTTTCTGTGATAAACACGTCAGATGTCTTCTGGAAAGAGATTCACAGTCAAATTTGCATGACCTACAGGGCGGTAACATGTTTCGAGCCTCGTTTCGGAAAACAACCGACAAATTGAACGATAAAAAACAAACTGATTAAAACACATGCCGCGATTAGAGAAAAGGAGACAGAATGAGCCAATTGCGAAGGAATTCCTTTTTCACTATTCAAACGGCTGGACTACGCACATCAAAAGCTTTCTGGAGGCTGACTGAAAAGTATAGCTTTGATTGAGTACCTTCGGGGGCAATATTGATTGACGTTGTTCTCGAATTATTTCAATGATGAGAATCCTCACCAAAACCAAAGTTCATTGAATATTTTGTTACTAAAGCCCGAGGGGGTGGGGTGGGGGTTGAGAAAGGAAATGGAGAGGAAAAACCAAGAACAAGTTAGAAGTTTTATAGTTGAAAACAATTTATTCCAGTGCATCAAAAATGAACACATTTCTTCTCATACCTAATGGACGCGCGAACCAGTTTTCTGTCTCGAATGAAAACCCCAGATGGAATCGTGTTACATGCCGAAACACACCTTGAGCGACACCATTATCGGAAGGCTATGAAAAGAACAAACATTTCTCAAAATGCAGATACATTGAGATTGGAGCATGCCCATAATCTTCATAATGGTAACTGCGAATTTTATGCAAACGTGGCGTTGAGAAATGACCTTTTCCATCATTCTCCAACTCTCACTCACAGTGATGTCATGCGGCAACTCAGAAGCACAAACACACATATGTAAACCAAAGGGAGAGAGGGACTATTATCTGGACAGTTACCAGAGATTCGGAATACGTGTGGTAAAAATCAGAAGCATAATGCACTGATCGGTGATGCAGTTCCTCAGCCTCAACCGAAAGGTAACAATTCCTCAATGGGGTAAAAGTTCAGTTCCGATGCTGAGACTCACAATACGATATCCGACTAGCACCAAATACCGTTTGCATCTTTTGGGACAGTCAAGGAGGTGTTCCGGTTGCGCAGATTGAATGTGTTTTGAAACCAAATGCATTCAGCAATCGTGTCATATGGCCTACGTTTACATGTTATCATTTTTCCCAGTTGAACCTTTCTTCGTCATGCTCTTAAGAATGCGTTCAAAAAGGAGTAACACTCAGTTAGAGTTGTAAACTATTTGCCAAATTTCACTTAATCATCGAATGTCGTGAGCAGCATCTCCTTCAGCTGTGTACGCTTTCTTTGATATGTGCAAAGCCGCTGGTCTCGGTGTTTTCGTCGTCGTCGACCGCGTTGTCACAAAGCGCAGGCGTCGGTTGGTTTGCACAACTTCGTTTGCGTAGTGTTGCACTCTTCGAGAAGCAAGCAAAACTGAAACCGATCAGTAGTTTTTTGGTGCTGATGAAATCAATCAAGGGAATGGATTGAAGCTGGATTGGAAACTGCTCCCGTTTGAAGCATATTTAAAACCTTGGCTGACAAAAAAACAACGCGATTAGAGGGTTACACAGTCTTTTACATTTTTACTTACTCTAATGGAAAATACAGAGATACAGTGTTCAGGAAGGGGGAAGCGGCCAATCAAAGGGCTACCATACAACACATAACTAGGAAAGTCAGGCGGTGTTGGTGGGATTCGAACACACGTTCTCCGGGGGTGATAATATAGTGATTTTAGCACCGGGCCACCACCACTCGAATGCATCGAAACTCGTTTGACCGCAGGCGTCTAAATCTGCGACTTAAACGTAGTAAAACCACTGAATGTTAAAGGGTTACTCATTGGCAATGCAGAATGAAACGTTTGGCATGAAATTAGTTAAAAATAATTCTGAACAATGCATGTTATCAGTGCTCCCGGTGAAGTGTCAGTCCTAGACGAAACCCGACTCTTTCTTTTACTTTGGTGAAGAAACGCCTCCGCCACGTAAAGGCAGTTAGTACGACCGACTCAGCAGAGAATCTTCCAGACGTATGCTCATGTAGGAGCTTTTTGAATTTGGAGAGGGAAAGATGACCGGACTCAATTCAAAGCAGTCAACCTCAACCATAGTGAAACATTTGGAGGCTAATATCAATAATACATGAATGATACATTATAGTAATCATGATACTATATATGTCTGAATACACCAGGATTTACAATTGACCGACAGGAGAAAATACACAAAATAAATACCTCAGATTTAAATAAAAATATCTTTATAACATAAAGCAAGGGGGCAAAGACGTTCGTGAAAAATATACTTTTTTACTGATTTTCGCAAGAATGAATTAAATTACTCAGTGGTGCTCGGCTTCCTGGAGATAAACATGATCGCACCGGCGTACCTTTTGTGTCAAGCAACTCGAAGGTGGGGCACTACTTTTAGAGAGTCCAACTCTGTTTATGAGATTATTCTGAGACTCTCAGCTTTTCCTATCCACGATGAAATTTACGATCATCTTTCTTTTACATCCACAGGAAAGACTGAACCAAGTCCTAAACTGTCGTGCTGTTCTTCTGATGGGCAATTGGGAAGAAAGTAAACAATTATTAAGTTCGAAATGTCAACACTAGATCGATGGAATTTTGCATTATCCAAGAACAGTCGATGTTTCTATAAAGCTATTCTTTCGTTCACACCCGGCAACCACTCAGTCGAGCAAACCGTGTTCATCCCTGCATCCCGAGAATTGGTGTAAGCACAATAAAGTGTTTCCGCTTGATTTTACGTAAATGGAGGTCTTTTTTATATCTTCCCATTACCAGTGGTGGGAGGTTTATGCCCCTCTTTTTCATTGCCGCAAACAGTGTGCGCATTAGAGATGTTTTCTTCCGGAATTAGCAAAGCGAGAGTGTTCACTTTTCCCTGATAGAACTGAGCAGAACAATGCTTTTTCCCAGCTTGAAATACATCTTTGACAATGTTTTACTGCCTCAGGTCACTTGTAGTGATTCTTTAACCGACAGTCACACAACGGTAGTTTTCTGTTCTTACCTTTTTCTTATCCCTCAGTTTCCTGGTAGATCCGTATACGCTGGACGTGATCAATAAATCACGAAAAGGACTCACCTTCACTAAACACCGGTGTTGCTAACAGCAAGAAAGGTATAGATTTTAAACAGTCCTGTGCAATTGAGCACTATCTGGACATGGTAACATAACCATAGAATGCTGATCAGAATCAACCAGAATCAGATATTAGTAGCAACTGAACCCTTTGATCACGCCCCGGTAATACAAGAACCAGATTGAGTTTATTCTTATCCTTGTAAGATAATGAGCAATTCCTCTGACTCAGTCACAATCAAGTGCAGCGTTGGGGTCTAGTACATAATCGCTAATATTTGGCGATAGTGCTGTTTGAGGGAAAACTTTCTAATTCAATGTGGCGACTTGGGCACTTCCATAGTTGCGTTTTGCTGTTACTATCGTCGTGCACAATTCCACACCGTGAACTCTGTCGCGCACGATTGCTTTGCTTTGATCAGGTCTACTTTTAGATTCCCGCTGCCGTTGCTAAAATATTAACCTAAGTTAGAGGTAACCCACTTCCAACATTTCGGAAGTTTTAGAATATAAATGTCCTACAATTCCAAATATTTGTATTTCTACTATTTCTACTTGTGAAATTTGTGTAAGCATGTATGCTCAAATTTCAGTTAAAAATGTACACTGTTCATCATAGAGAGAGAAAAAGAACATGTGGAAAAGTTGGCGGTTTCATTTTCGCCATATACAGTAGAAACTGTACTCCCTGTTACTCTGACGATGGGGAGGACCTTGACTATCGGCGGATCAGACCAATGGATTAACCACCCGGACTCAGAATTTACAAGGCATAAATCAAGTTGAAAAGCGACATCCCCAGATCTGTTCAGCAAAAACTGATTATGTGAACTCTGATTCGTCAAAGTTTTCAAGAATGTGTTCAAATTATATACTAGAACATCCCGAGTAAAGATCTCGTAAATGATCAACAACAAGCAACACAAAGTTTGAGCAAACCTCAACTACATTATCAATCCCGAAAGCTCTGAAAAACTTCTAACCGGCTAACTGTGAACTTATCCTGAATCAGGGCAATAAATCCACTGGTTCGTCGTCTACCTACTTAAAAGTATGGTCCAGCACACACCCAGAGGACTTTTTAACGAGCAAAACAACCATCCATGCACTTTAAAATAAAAAGGTTGACCAACAACAATTTCCAATATAATTCAATTTTGGATCGGGTGAAGACCACCACACAAAAAAGAAAGTCTCACACAACACCAGACAGCAATAAATTAACCCAAATTGAAGGAAGTTAGTGAAAAAGACGTGATGTTCCATCTAAGTTGATTAACCTTAAGTAGAGCCTAACGATACAAGTAACACCGTNACACCGTTTGTAAGCCGATGTGTTTCATTAGCACAATTTGGTTATCTTACCTCTTTTATAGCCATGTATTAGGAATACCAGGCAAAATATCCAAGATAGGTCCTTTTAACTATGCAGACATGTTGGAGAAATGTGATGATTCTATTCCACCAGGAACGGACGTCAGGAAAGAACGTGAGCGAACATTAGTGGATTTTTCTGGCGAAAATCAGTTACCCCCTAGTCAACTAAACAGTCACTCTACCAGAAATCCAAACGGTTCTCTCTAACTGTTAAACTACACTATAAATGCTTTGAAGTCGATCTGATAGCAAAACCCAATCTTCATTGCAGATCACATGTACCACTACATGTGTGCCTGGTTGTGTCCATCCTGTATTCATAGGTTTATCGATAAACAATATCACTTACGTCACCGAATACTTTGTTCTGTAACGCTTGGCAACCGCGACAGTATTATTTTATCCTGAATGCTTGCATCTCATTGGACCCTTTTGGTTCATGATGTTTTGTTTTCTTTGCCTTGCAGATCTAACTTTAACCCCGATCCACGGAAGACCTGTCTACCGGTATTTCCTTGCCAGCCCCTGTTCCGTCCCTTTACCTGTGTTCCCCGCCATCGTTTGTCGCTCGCAAATCCTCGTATCGTCTACAGCTAGGATGGTTTGAGCCGACTAGCATTAATGATCACTCCGCTGCGCTGTTAGAGCCCGGAGTACGTTCGGATTACAGTTCTATTGTGCCATACCCGGAATGGTCTTTCAGTAATTTACCGTTGGTCGTAATCATGTGCACACTCTTCCTCGAAACGACGGACATATTAGTCACAGAGCTCCTCTGTTCGGTACTGCTAAAATTTCTGAAATGTTCTGTTTGTGATCGATGGATAGCTTCCATTTTAATTTGAGTTACAAAACTGGGCGATTTTGGACAACAACAGGAAAAGAAATTCACCTCCAGGTTCAAAGTTGCAATTGGTCTTTTTATGACAACCGTCAACAACCAACAAGGGGATCACCAAAACCACTCAATCCGTTTGGATGTGATCAATTAGGAGCAACATTCAATGAACACTTGTAATGATGAGGCAGAGGGACTATTTTTCGTTTTAGAAACTGCTACACTCTAAAATGGTTTTGATCTTCGGAGCTTCGGAGATGTTTAGAAGGTTTTACGTCAAAATGATGTGGCATTTCAAAGACTCTGATCGAAGAAGGGGGCAGTGTGTTTGTGCATATGTGTGAGGACCGTAGTCTTATTGGTGCAAGTGCTGTGGGACATTTCAGGCATTTTGTTTGCCAATTATTCTGGTTACTGCAGTAACCAATAGATAATCCAGCTAAAAGATCCCCACATGAATTTTCAGTTATTTTCATTTAGAAAGTAAAAAACAATCAAAGTTTATACAATAGGAAATTCACTAACAATGTATGAATATTCTATTGGCACATACTGATTACTGTTTGCCCACACACGGAACTGAACTCTAAACCGGTCAAACCTGAGGAGGGGCAGTATTGAGCGTCATCTCAACCGATATGCCCGCGGCGCGGTTAGTGTACAGTATTTTGTCTGATTTTCCCTCGACAACCCGGAACGCCGACAGGACAAAGTTCAGTGTTTCTGCGTGCTCAATTTGCCTGGGGTTGAGTGCACATGATTGCCTCACACTAAGCAGTTGTCACACACCCGAACAGTGAATGAATTCACGCGATGAACATAGATAATTTGTAGTTCCCAAATAAGTGTCGAAAAAAATGTTTTTCAGAAGTTTAAAAATAATATCCGTTCTTATATTTTTGCTATATCATAGCCATATATCACAGTCGCTTGATGCATTATACCACGAATGAAGGGTAACTTTCATTATTAAAGTTTTTATTCATTTAGGTTGGTATCAGATTGTCGAAGAATATGACGCATAGTTTGACTGGTTGCGTCCTAATTTCTATCTGAATGGGTTTCTGTTACTTTTAGGTTTCTTCCGTCATCAAGTGATGACATGTTGAAACACTAAACAGGTCGAGGACCGACTAAAAAACGTCGTTCAAACTGTCTTGAAGTTGGCGGAATGGTGCATGTTGATTAGATGAGCAACAATTAGCACATCATCAGCATAGTTTCTGGCAGGTTGTTTATATGTGAGAAGAACAAAAGACGGGAGACAAAACTGTGCCTTGAAAGACGACAGAATTAGCGTAAAAAAGAAGCATGAAGTTTTACTATTGCATGAGGCAAATTGCATCGCAAAAGATAGGTAGCTTACAAGGACGCCTAACACATAAGATCCTTAACCACGGTCGGCAGGACGTTGAATGCGAATGCGATGGCCAAGTGAGTTGAAAATATTGGCCTAATCAAGGAAAATAAGCCGAACAGTTCCAGCATTTTCATCTAGGATGGAACCCCATGGAGTGAATGACGTAAGCAACTGCGTCAAGACTTGAATGTGAATGTTTTAAAGCAAACTGATGAGGATCGAGAAAATCAGCGAGGGTAGTCGTCCGATTCGACAACACTCTTTCAAAGATTTTCAACAGGGTTGGCATCCAAGTAAACGGTGGATTTTTTGAAGAGCTCTCTTTGGGGATAGTACCTTATCTGAGAAACCCTCTGGCAATTCGGGACTGTTCCGGGGGATATATGCAAGTTGAACAACTCGATAATGGGTGTTACAAGGTATTCGGCACAAATTTCTAATAAAATGGAGGCTAATGGCTCTGGTATGGGTGTCTGTCAAGACCAACTTT
The DNA here is from genome assembly GCA_900618425.1 of Echinostoma caproni. Classification (NCBI taxonomy): domain Eukaryota; kingdom Metazoa; phylum Platyhelminthes; class Trematoda; order Plagiorchiida; family Echinostomatidae; genus Echinostoma; species Echinostoma caproni. Next base: position 2,115 of record UZAN01044509.1, on the reverse strand, counting down.
GGGTGTCCACCAGTGAATCCACTGAAATTCACACTATTCCAGCAAAGGGGTTTGTAGATCCTGTCTGGAGAAAAATTGCGAAGCCTGGCTATTGCTCAACCCCTCGTCCCGTGTCATTATTTGCGGCCAGTAAAGTTTTATCTGCGACTCCAAAAAAGCCGATTTTCCATGAGCATTTGTTTACTCCGCCAACTGAATTGAAGAGTTATCCACCTATCTATAGTTGGAATCCACTGTTCCATCCAAATTCATTTGTTGTGTTTATCCGCTGCTTTTCCATTTCACATCAGTAACGAACTCACTGTTTTGTGACACAACAAAATGACGTCAAGATCGTGACGATTCTCGCAAGCGGTCCATTCCCTTCTCTGAAAATACTAGTGTTGTGAGATACTACTCACTTGTGACTAGCAGGTAACCTTCAATTATCAAAATATAACATGATCACCGAGGTCCAAATGATGTGTCTGAGAGAATAACTACCGACTGCCCTATGCATTATTCGATTTGCCACCACGAACGGCGATGGTATGTTTCTGATTAGGTTTTTGCGTTATGCATGCCAAATTATTTACTACACATCTGCAATCCTCAATAAACGAGTATCCTCGACCAGCACCGCCTTTGGGAATTAAAACACCCGTAGTTTCAAGGCGAACTGTTATCGTTTGTCCAATTCGGGTTCTGAAGACAGATGTTTTACTGTCTGTCTGTTAGATGCGGTTCGTAAACAACTCGGGCTGGTTAAGGTTAGTAAGAATATTCAAAAATCCTCGAAACTGTACTATGAATGTTGCCTAAGCTGGTGACAAAAAGTCGGCGAACATAAAAACACAAACATCCGTGTCCCGAGTTACAGTCATTCCACATTATTTCAAACGTTCAATGACAGTTCATCCATTTTTGACGGGACGTTGAAACCGCTACAATTAGATTAACGGAGTCCTGCTGGATATTTTTGCGTCATTCTATTAAGTAGGTTTATTTGTATCAAAATTTATTCACTCAAGCAGTGGGGTTTTCTATTGATACTGTTTCAGGGCTAGCAAGATTTCATGAGAAACTGCATTATAATTGTTTCTACTTCAAATGGAGACAAGGAGTAAACGTTCCCTGAACAGTTGCTGTTTCGGCACAAATTTGTACATTTGTTCCTCGGTGAAACTGCTCGTTAGCGCCTGTTGGTCAACCGAAATATGAACAATATTAAGTTGAAGACAGGTGCTTTCGCGCTGAGGCCAGTCGAGCAGTTGCACAACTGTCTTTNGTTACATTTGATATATGCGCAAAGGTAAATTGTTTCAAACAAATAGTTTGTAAACCTCTAAAAAGCATGATTGATTGAGTGGTCCGAAAGCACCAAACTGGTGTCAACTATCTATCCGTGATGCTGTCGTCTGTTTGCAGACAGCGCGGGTTTTCTATTTAACAGACAGATCCAGCACTACTGGGAGCATAACTCCTCTGGTTCAGAAACACCATCAGATAGAACTCAAGGGACCAAATCCGGTTAAAAAATACTGAGGTGCAAACTGAAACGGAGTCAGAGGGAGAGCAGTTGTCATCAGAGAAAAAAATTTGCTCCGTTTGCCGTTGCGTGACAAAATCCAATGATACAATGATACAAATCATGAAGGATATCATTGATTTTTCCAGTAATCATCTTCCAAATCCTCATTGCTTGTCCGCGTTTTAAAAACAGAGAATAACGAAAGATGTGTTACAATAATTGATACTTATTGATCTTGCAAGGAATGTGTTCACAATTCTCACTTGTGTATTACTCATGCAAATGAATATGTATTTGAAGATAAGAAACCAGATCCCTTGAGATCGTTTTGCTTTCAGTTGTGTGATGCGCTACAGTTCTTCAATAAAAACTTACTTTATTGTTTCATTTAATTCGAGTGATGGTTGGTTAGGGGAACAAATAGCCGTTTTCATCGGAATGATTTGGTGGTGATGGGTTCCACGGTTCAAACCCCAGCAGAGAATTAAAATTGTGCATTACTGAGAAGTCCCGTTAGAGATGAAATAACGGCTTAATTCTCCTTTTTAGCCAAAAAACAAATTACACAAAAATAAGTCAGTCAGTAAAGTGTTATTCAAGAATTT
>UZAN01044508.1:0-22862 GCA_900618425.1 Echinostoma caproni | reverse complement strand
TCACCTTGGGGGTCAGACCTTTGACAATCGATGGCTACGGTTGTGAATCCTCAGGAATATTAGGATGGTTCGAACTTCGAGCAGAACAAATCACGGTACAATGATCTCTCTAAAAAGAAAAAAGTTCATGACTTGTTGGTGGGCGGAATACTGTCAGGTGAATATTCTTAGGGAGTTCACAACCGGGGCCTTTGACTAGCTCGAGCCTGACTCGCAAGACAGCGGGGCGCAGTGGGAAAACCGTAATCCATTAGGAGTTTGTGTCCAGTTCATCGGATCATACACCCTTTGGACAATGTCCAACTCCCAAAGTGCTCAATACACCTCGATGCCCAAATGAGTCGGTGACCATTGGCAAAACCAAGGTTTGTTTGTGGTCCACCAAGTCGGATGACGGCTTTTCATCCTCTTACTTTGGTGGGAACACCCCTCCGTTGCGTGAAAGCAGTGAGTACGGCTTCATCAGCAGAGGCTATCTGAGAGGCTCGATAGTATGGGGGCGTTTCGCGAGATCTAACGGAAGGGTGACCAGCCGTAACACAAGGCATCCACCCCAACTATACTGAGGCTTTCGGGGGGTTTATGCAAAGGTGGTAGATGGCTGATCCGAAGAAATTTCTTCTATCCTAAACTTCTCGAAGGTAGAATTTTCGGAAAAGGGTAGACGGTTGTTTTGTTCATTCAGGTGCCTTATATCATCTTAAGAGCAAATAGCTCAGAGAACTTCTGGTTTACTACGAGCGATTCGATGGCACAAACTACTAAGTAGGAATCTACGGAGGACCGTGATTCGAAGTCGTCGGATCAAAACATCAGACATCCGGTGTGAGTGCTGAGTTAGTCCTATGGTGAGCGAACCGAAACCATAACTCATTGCTGAATCCGGAACAGAAAGGATGGCGGGTGAATGGAAAGATTGTTAGGTTATCCGAAAATAATCAGGTATCTTTCCCTCAGTTACGTGCACCTAAGCACTTCGCTAATCACAGATGCTCAGGGTGATAAGGCGGTGTGAGGAAACCGCCATCCACTATGAGCTGATGAATAGTCGGTCAGAACATACGCTTTTCGAACACCAATAATAAGTTCAACATGTTCCAAAGTGAATAAACAGCTTCCCTAAACGAACTCGTGGCTCATCAAGCCGGTTACAAGTTGAAATATCGGTCCCTCCCACCCTTAGTTCAGTGAAAAACGAACTCCAAAGGGAGGCAACGAGTAGGACTTCTCTGACAGCGGATGCAAAGGTAAACACCTAAGGAGCATTTCGAAAGGAGTCTGGTACGAACTGATTCGTTTACCGAAACACGTACCCGGATCGTACTGGATCATGGTTCGAATCGGGGTGCGTTTTGTGAAACGTCGGAACATTTTTATTTCGAAAAGACATTGTACGATTCCGCGTTGTTTTTAAGATGACGCAGTGATTGATTAAAATAAGAACGGTATACTCAGACAATTTTGTTTTCAGGTAGCTAGGATCTCGGGAATAAAACAAATGCACCCACCGTTAAAAAACGTGTCGGGTTGAGAAGTCAGGTCAACTTACCATGAAGCTTCACAAATGGAAATTTGTATCAAGCAGTGAAAAATATTACAAAAGGAAGGTTCTCGGAAAACAGATACCACTTGTATAATGGTTTGCAGATCAACAATACGGTGCTCACCATTCAATCTGTTGCCTGATTGTAGGCGATTAGCCAAACAGTAATGCTGGGCAGAGCCACGCGATTTGAGGTCATCCGTACGCGGGCGACCACGACCCAAGCTATTGGTTCCTAAAGATTGCGATGGTGAGTCTTGTGATTTCGCCGGACTGTCTATCGATTGGTTCTGGTATCTGGAGTGTGCCTCCGCTAGTTCGGATAATGTAGATGATCGCCCGGATGTATTTGCGCTTTCCGCACTAGACACGGTTGTAGTTGATGAGGTCATAGCCAGAGACACTTGATGCACCAAATTACGAAACTCCTTGGAATCGGCAGTCATATGGCAATCCAAGTTAGTGTTATTCAAAGAAGAGGCGATGCGCTGTTCGACCGGGGTCAGCCGTCGTTCCTAAAGTTTGATAGATGACAATTTTTGCTTGGTTAAAGGAACACGCCGAACACCAGTAGAAAGAAACAAGAGAAAGTCAACTCACCGTGACCACAATTGGTTCTCCTGGCGGTTTAGGTTGTATGTGTAGTGACTTTTCGTGCATCAGATCATCAAAGGAATGTTCATCGGAAACACCGGCTGTTTTTAGTGGATCAAATGTTAGCAAGAAGTTCTGTTTCGAAAGGGCAGAATTCGGGAAACGAATGGTTCGTGAAGGTAGTATTTTCTCTGGTACGAAGATGCATAATGATTTGACAAACACCAGGAGGGAAAAGCAATGATGAGTGGAAAAGGGCGAATAGAATTTAGAACTGCTAGGGAGCGACAATCCCGTGACCAATGTGCACGATACGAACTCTAACAACGCAGGAGCGCGTTGAATAACAAACTTTTGTGCAGTATCATATTTAATAATTCCGACTACTAATTAATACTGACTTTGCTTGACTGAGTCCTGGGAGGGGATAAGCCGGCTTCGCACGATTTGTTCTCTTATTTAGGGAACCGATGTTGGGCAAGTTTGATTTCCCCAGATTGCTCACAGTAGCTTAACAGAGGGTTTTAAATGAATGGGAACTGCGTAGATTTTCACGGGTATTCCGTCCTCGCCGAGAGGTTACCACGGCTTCATATCGTTGATGGCATCTGAGACTTCTACGGATGGCGGAGCACGGCNCCGCATCAAAAATGAGCTCGACGGAGGTGCGTGTCGGTAATAGATAGCCGATTATAACCGGCGAAGCTGAAAAATGTGCCACCATTGTTGTAGCGGTTGCCCAAGCCTAAATCCCCTAGGATGTGCTTCATGGACTCTTCTTGTGAGCCACTTCGAGCGCTTCAGTTCCCGGCAACGGCAAACACATCCCGTTTGGATAGTTCCTTAACAAGCAATTGAAGGCTTCTGTAGAATTAATCCCTGAAGTTGTTATCAGATGAGAGAGATGGGGTTTAGATGGTGATTATTGTGAGGTTCTGAATCGTGCTATTGCAATGCTAGAGGATACCGGTTGCCAAGAAAGTAAAACATCGGTGGCCTGATGGGTTAAAGCAAGTGCCACTACGTGCTGACCAGAAGTTTCATTTCCGCTGTGACACAGCCTGTATTGACTATCCATATATTCAGGGATTTTGATAATTTTACTAATCATTCTTCATATACAGATCTAATTTTCTTGTAGTAAACTACTTGAAATGATTTCAAATAAACCTCATAGCTTCTCACAATGTCTTGTCCGATTAAATTACTCCATGACCAACTCCCTGGATGAAACGTGTTTCACCCCGTGGAAGTGTTCACTTTTCAGAGGGTCACCCCAAAAAGAACATACAGGGTTGTACAATAGCTACCCTTTTTCATCATAGAGATGTGTGTGAAAAAAAAACAAGTATATAAATGTAGCATGTAGTAATGAACAAACTTTATTGGAAGAAATCGTCTTTCTGACCAGAATGATAGGGTGGACAATTATACTGAAGGTATAACCTAGACTGAGTGAAGATTCACAACTTCGATTCAGCTTCTTGAAGGACTCCAATTTATTGATGGAAATATTACGAAAAACGTAGCCCAATGAAATCTCAGCAATCCGAAATGCACAATAAGTCAGAGCTCCGATAAGAAGGTAGAGTACATCGGTCAATCCTTTCGATATACAAATCTTACCAGAACAATATGGCAAATGGAAGTTAATTGTGCCAGTTAAAAAGCCTATATCTAAATATAACGTGCAAATTGTATCTAACTGGCGGACACATTGGTTGAGATGCACACCAAAAATCTTTATGCGATTTCATCGGGCCCGGGGAACCTAGCCATGAGCCTCTGACAGAAAGATCCAACCCATAAAGCAGTGCCCAGGAGTTCGTGATCCATTCGCGGTCAGTGTTCAGTCAGTCACACACAGCTCGTACATCTAAGGTGCTTAATCAAACTCTTTCGACCATACGAGCAAGTGACGATTTATTCGGTCATCTTGAGAGCAATTAGTAACCATCCTCAGGATTTGGAAGCAGGGTTTACTGACTCCCTAAGGCGAGCCAGTTATTAGATGCCCGTAACCATGATTATGGTCTTGTAGATCACCATATCGTTCCAGCGCGTTTCGCTACGCCATTTACTCGCTCCATTGTATTTGAGAACACCCCATCTCAATTCGAGCAGAGTTCACGTCTCTTTTTAGCCTGAAGGTTCATGCTGCTAACCATTCATCTCAACGTTCAGCCTCAATTCACATTCGGTTGTCCGGTGAATTGTTCACGAGCACCCACTGTTGCATACGAGCCCAGGGATCTTGACACAGTTCCCGTTCTTTGATGAAAACAAACCCACCAGCGGATGTGGGTGCTAATGATAAGGGATCATTTCGAAAGGCGTCCGGGATGGTAAAAATCAATTTACTGGAGTACCCACAATCTATTTTGGGTGTTCGAAAGCTTACCATTTCACAGAAATACAACTTCATTACATATATGACGTGAACAACGGATTTTTTTCGAACACGTGTATAAATCCGGTCGCGAGATATTACCCTAATTCGGTAATTTAGTTGTCAAAATGTACGAACTAAAGGGCATGTGAAAGAAAACTACAAAAACTCACCCGGATATGTTCGTTTACAACAAAGTTGTACGGTGTTTGTTGAAACGAGAGATAGTATTCCACGAGATCAGCAATCTGATGACATTTCCAGAAGTTGATCAAACGGACGGTGGCTGGAGCAGTGGTTGGCTCATCTCCAGAAGAATTAGAGCTAACCAAGGGCTGAGTTACGGTGCTATTCGGAACCGTAATCCAATCAGGATGTTTGAGTTCCAGGTGAATGAGTTGCGTTTTACCTCCAACAGCAATAAATGGCAATCCTGGAGGATTGACTTCATGCAGCTTCTTCTCATAGTCCTCCACATACGCATCTCCATCGTCTGCCTCAACTGAGCGTCGTAACGATTCAAATATGGCGCGATGGTGAGGTTTTGATTTAGTGACAAGGACCTTTGTGGTGTACGGAAAGTGGAAAAGTGTGTTGTCTTCGAGTGAGCAGAATCAAATCCAACGAAAGCGCATCTCTAAGCGATACAGCAAAATCGAATTTTCTATTGAATTTGAATAAATCTCAATATTGGAAGGGACTTGATCCAGCAGCCTTTACGTTGATCCAAAAGGTACCGTGGAACATACAGGACATTTTAAACAAGCTAGTTCTAAGTATACACGATAGAATTCACAAAACTTATTGAAGAGAAGTTAAGTGTTCAGACCATCACCTTGAGTTAAAACTTGATGAGCAATACTGAGATCCGACGGACAATGAAGGTTTTCGGCTGTGTGATTGCGTGAACCGGTTCAATGGATGGTTGGCCAAAGTTCACGATATAGTTACGTACACAGCGACTTTCTTGAATAAGACCATCTTGAGTACAGTTTTTCAAATTCCTTTCCCTTCCGCATAATGTCTTCCTCATTGGTTGAAAATACGCTTTATTAAAAGACGGAAATTGAACAGGCAAGCCAGAAAAAACAGCGAGAGGAATTCCTTTCGTTTACTCTCATCGGTCGCGTACGTATAACATCGAACAGGATAGACCGAAAGCGAAATTGCAGCGTACTCTAACCCAGCTGGAAACCTGAGCGAGGTTGGGATTAGGCTATCAAGGTGGGAGAGGATATACAGCTTAAGTACGGTTCAGACAATCGTCAGGTGCAGTGGAAAACGTTGTGAGCATGAGTCACTCTTGGGAAAAAGGGTAGAGCGACTGACGATGATGAAAATCCAGTGAACAAATAGGGTGGTGAATGATTCAACGTGAATGACTGCGCATTTGCCATCGGACTTCGCTTCATGTGTGTTTGTTTTACTTGCGAATGTGGGTCCGTTTCAGAACTGCAACTTTCAAAAATAAAATGATTAGGAGACTGTCCGCAAATACAAATAATCGCACTACAAACCCGACAACTTTTGTCGGGGGTTCGCTCACACAAATTAAACCAACGGAGCACTAACGAAAAGAGAAAACTCACATCATAGGTATTATACAGTCTGAAGACCGGAGAACTGAGTAAAGCAGCTTTAGCTTCTTGAGCCCCTTGGAGGTTGTTCAATTGTTCGAAGAGCACCATCAGATCTGCGATCCTTTGCATGATTATAATCCGGTCATCGAGGTGCTCAGCAGTCATGATGGAGTAGACCAGCCACCATTTGATCTAGAATAAAAAAAGAAAAAGGACACTGTGCACCACAAACAGGTAGTAGAATAATCATAACCAAAACCAGAGAATCAATGAGAGTCCGGCCACATTATACAGCGTACTGAGGATTGGTGAACAATAAACCAACATCTACTCACAATACAAAGTTTGAAATATCACACTCTGCATGAACAAATCAGACATTAACGTGCGATCGGTGAACAATATTCATCACACAAACCGAGTGATTAGGTTCAACAGCTCACAGCCTACAGTTGGCAATAAAAATAATGAGTTAAAAAGTACAGCGAACCGATAATTATGAAATGAGCGGTTGCATCAGCTCCAAAATTACGGGTCATGCCGCGAAACCAGTTCAGAGATGATGACGTAAGCGGTTCGATCGGAAAGGAGACAGGTTAGCAATCACCAGAACCCCAGTAGGCAGCTGAACTCTAAATCGTCTTTTGGACAATCAAAATACCCACATTCCCGGTAAAATGGGCGTCTGAAATTTTAATTTTGGTTTAATTACAATACAGAGTACGGAGGGACCCATATAGGCAGAACAGAGCGACGATTACGTAACCGAGTGGTTTACAACTTCCTCATTTGATCCGAAATCAGACGACCTATTGGAGGTAAAGTTCGCCGTATAGAAAGGACGGTCGATAATGCAAGACCCCGTCACTGGCCATAGCTCGACACCTTTTGATGATGCAACACCAGGCCATCCGAAGCACGGGTTTCCGGATTATCCACAAGTCAAATTACAAGAATTATAAGGTTTGCTGAAGCGATTGCTTTTTAACCATGGCAACTCCCTCCGATGTCACCAGAGGGAAGTTTATCCTGGCGTGTCTTACCCAGGTGACATGGTTCTCCTTTACCCGCTTTTACGTATGCTTTTTTAATGTATTGCAATTTACTTCGTTGCAATGATAAAGCATTTAATGAAAGTTGAGATTCCGCAGTATGCACCAGTTTTGGTTGATGCCTCATTCGGAAGGAGATAAAGGAAGAGTGTACTGTTCAAATCGAACACCAATAGGTTATCTTTATTCTGTTTTTGTATTTGTCAAGTTTCTGCGCTGTATAGCAGAACTGGCCGGAATGCTACAGCAAACGCTCGACCATTCACAGACAGCTGTATGTCGTGACGAAGCCACAGATGTCTCAAGTTGGCAAATGCCAACCGAGCCTTCTGAATGCTAGCTAAAACTTCATCTGTAATGCGTCCGCCGAATGAAATGTGACTGTCTCAATCGCAGACATTGTCTACTTCCTCCATTACTTCTTCAGAGATGTTGCAAGCAAGAACAACCTAGTTTTGTTGCAACATATTTTTACTTTGTGTTGATCCTTTTCCTCGGAATCATTTTGTTCTTCCGACTCATTGCCCACTCTATCGCTTCCTATTTGTTCCGCTGACATTCGTTTCGTTCTGGTTATCGAATGCTTACATGATCAAGCGAGTGCGTAGTTCTCCCAGTCTCGGACACCTCAATGACACACGCACACCGATCACTCGCATGACTTCAACTACACGGGTCCTCGTGTGACCTCCATTGTCCCTTACTATTGGTTGATCTATGTTCCGTCTACCCTTGTTCTGTACCGGTTCACCGCTTATCATTTATCGATTATTTAACCGCCTACGCACATGTGACCTGTTTTGAGGGCTCCTCGACAGTCACCTGTTCATGTACACACACACACACACACACATTCATGCACGCACGCCTGTCGATGTTTATTGAGAGGTCGAATTGTGTGCGCCCAACTCTCTTATGATTGGCTCATCTTTTGGGAGCTTCATGTCACTGCCTGACTGGACTTACCTTACTTGACTCCGTATACTTTGATCAATTTCACACAGCGGTGAGCTGTCCTTTTTTGAAGCACCTTGCTTGTAAGGTGTATTTCGACACAGTCAAGCGTTGTCATATTTTTATTTGATGCACTCATATCTGGAAGTGCCTTGACGACCGTACTACTCCGGATACCTAACGAATCAGGGTCAGTATATTATTTATCACGTCATTAATTAACTCGTATTAATAGTACCGTATCACGAGACAGTTTCGGTTTTCACTACATTGGAACCGGGACTTCGCGCGTCTCTTGTCGCCAGGTTTAACACGGGAAGGCAGTCCGCAGAAAAGGTATTAACACTTTGAAGGTGTAAAACGCATACCGAACAAGGTTACGCTGGCACTCAAACTATTTAGAAAGGCTTGCAACTTGCCTGGATCTTCACTTAGTAGCACGTCGTATTCATACACTAGAAGAATGACGTTAAATCAGTGACCCTTGGGAGGCCTTGGTGAATTGGTAAGAGCAACACTTAATGCCACAACATCGATTCATTCTTCCAAAGTTTCACCGAAAATAAACACATTCATAGTTAATAAAATACCGATAGCGATCGGTTCAAATAAGTTTACGATGAAGTCTGCATCAGTCGTACAAAATCATCCATGTGAGGGGACAACACTCGTGCTGACTGGAATGAGGTAGTTCCGGTCGGTGCCATGTGCAGTCCTTCGGCTTACAGTAACCATTGAGTAAATCGAAGTGAATAATAAGTTTCAGGTTCCCCTGAAACGGCTCAAGATGGTAGTAGTTAGTCATTATTTATCTTTGTTAGGCTTTTGACCCTTGAACCACGTCCACAGGAGCTTTCAACCCAAACTCTTCCGTTGTATGGCCAACGTGACAATCACGACACAACGAATTGTGGAACCAATACCACATCATGAAATACATGTGTATGTGCGGACGCATAAACAGAACCGCGGACACAATCACACACTCAGAAACATTCAATATCAGTACCCCAAAAGCCAAAAAATTTTGTTTCACATATTCTTTGTAACTGCGTTATTCTCAACGATCGAAAACAAAAGGTCGGGCGACAGTGTTCCAGTGGCAAACGTGCGCAAAATCCTAGGATATCCATCAGGAACCTCGGCAGCTTCGACAAAGATTTCACATCAATGAGACCGACCCGGAAAGTGGGAAAGGATAGAATTAGATTCTACCAAGGGGAGTAAACCGCAGAAAATATTTCTTCTCTCGGCAGAACACGAAGAGAATGATTGAGTCTTTTTGATTTGAATGAATCCTACGGTCTTAATTGCAATGGATAGGGTGCAGAGGTGATTCGCAAACATAAGCATCGTATGGCTAACGATTACAACTCACTTTGTTCGAAAAGTTCATTGAGGCCTGCAAATTGGGCGCTTTGATTTTCTCTTTCCCATTCACTTCCCAAAATTCGATACGCGAATAAAGTTCCCATTCGTAAAGTGTGATTTGACGAGCCAGTTCAAGTGGATGCACCTAAATCCAACAACAATGTGTGTGGAAAACAAAACCATATCGACCGCGTACATGTATCAACATCGCGAAAACAGTACACCTGATGTGATGCGATTCACTATAGTTCAATGCTATACTTTAGACGGTCGAAAACGAAAACACATGTTTAGTTGAAGGGACCTCAGGACAGTGCTACAATGCTACGTGCACGTATGTGCAACATCAGTAAAAATTCGCGGTTGATTTAGGATTTCAAATGGAATTTTAGCACGGCACGACCAAAGTTACTGATCAACTGGTTATGAACACTTAGAGATAGGATGAAGGGAAACCAAACAGAACGTGATCGAGACGGATTAATTTAGGGAACAGAGGTGATCACCTATAGTAAACACTGTTGACAAGGTCAGGAGAATACCACATGAAAGTCGCCAGACAGGACCGAGTGAATAAAGATGTGCGGAAAGGGGAATTTCAGTTTGTACAACCGTTAACCATGCATTTCGTGCGACGGTTTTGGTCGTTACTTCGGTGGAAGAGGGAGGGTGAACGGGGGACGAAAACGAAGCTGAAATTCATCCGGCAGACAATATTCGCACTATTATGGATGACCTGACTTTTTCTGTTTCAACATGATCAGGGTGTAAAGTAGCAAAGATGTAGTTCAGGCGTATAAGATATAACGAAAGGAGTCCGAAAAAAGCTTCCATCATACACTGCGAATCACTCCAGAACTACGATGAAAATGAATGCTATGGGGAAGCACAGCGAGATCAATTTTGGACGAAACGAAATTGATTCAACGCATGAGATAGTGATGCCGAGGTTGGTGCGCCTAAAAGGTTGACCGGGAAATCTCCTCGTAACCTAAAAATCGTAATCCTAAGCGAAGTAGTAAAACGCAGGCGAACCCTAGGTTTTGAAATGTTAACGAGAGGACAAAAAGGACCGAAAAACAACTTTCTGGTCGAAGACGAACTGCCATTTGGTAAAGGAATACACCACTGTTCTTAACTCGTTCCCTGTCCAGCAGGATTAGATAAAACAGGAATGACAGTTCTCGCATGTGTTGGCGCCGTTTGCTCACGGCACATAGTTACCAGTTTTTTTCAGTAGAACAAACACTGATGCAAGTGATCGTTAACTGGAAATATCGGAAATAAACACATAGTTCGCGATTTTTGTACAGTACAAAAAAGAGGTGGAGAAAAGCTACTGCATAGAACAGAATATCGGCCAAAAGAGAATGAAAGAAAGGTGAGCAATAAACCCACCAAGTGATGCACTACTGGATGGAGTTAAGGCATCAAGTGCCTGTATGGTTCAGTACTACAACAACCTTGTTCACATAATTCAGTAATTTGATTGATCAGCTTGCCATCACAGAAAATAGGTCATGGAGTTTAGATAACATAACGAAACTGATGTGAAACTTCACAGTGTAAAATTACACGAGTATGGAAGCAAAAGCAAAATGGCAAAGTGAAACCACCAAAATCATTGGAACGAGTGCGCAGTATTGTCTTACGGAGGATCAAAGGGTGTTGTAGGCATTGACTGTATGAATATTCAACAAGAAAACAAGTGAAAAACATGGTACGTGCATTTCGCGAGCTAACCAACGATTCAAAGTCCAAAAGTTACCTCCAGATTTAAATCAAAATGTAATTTGATGGTGGAAAGAAAGGTATCCGAAAAAACGTACGTTTGTAACTCGCACATCTTCCGGTCTAGAGACCAGACCCAAATCCAACGATTCTGGAGGTAGTTGCTTTAGCGTTTGGATCAAGCGTACTCGATCACCACGTAGCGATTTGCGAATATTGGCCACATTGTCGGACAAATTTCTCGCGTCTACAGAGTCGAGGAATTCAGAAAGACGTTTGCGCACCGCCTGATTGTTCTGGATGTCCAATCGATAAAATGGATTATTTTTAACCCATTTGATGAGGAAATTGAGCACTCTGTGTGGGAAGCAATACAGAGGAGAGCAATGCATAAGCAGGCGAAATCACCATAGGTGGTCTCTTATGAATCCACATAGGTAGAGATAATATCAGCTACAGCCGATGGGGTAGCAGACAGTAATAAAGGACATTCAAAATGAAACTAATGTGACTAGCCGGGATTTTGGAATCAAAATAATGTGGAACTCAGGCCATTACTACGTAGACTATATGTGAAAAATGGAAATTGCAATGAGGTAGTCCGATCAAAAACGTATTCATTTGGTCCAGTTCGTAAACAACTTCAATCGAACACTAAGGATGATGAAGTGATTGATATGTTTTTGGACATTATTGAACATGCTCTGATTCCTAATACCACGCATCCACGCATAATTCGATGTAAATGAAATAAAGGCTGCAAACACAGTATCCCGTAAGGAATACTTTTGCCGCCGTAGTACGGTGCCGGATTTGAAAGAGATAACCCTTCAGTACCCCCGAAGACCCTCTTGAGTTTGCGTATAAATCAGACAGGTCCACTTTGGATGTTGTTGCCTCCCTGGTTCATCACGCTACCAAATCTTTAGACGCATCAGCGAAATCTGTGATGTGTTTTCTTATATTTTTTATCGGCTTTTGACTCTGCCTTCTTCCTTCGTAAACTGGAACCATTTGGTTATCCTAAGCACCTACTGGCGTGGCTCGCTGACTACTTCACAAACAGAACTCAGCATATTCGGCTCGGNNCTAAACCACTCGTGAACAACTCGGGAGTGCTACAGGGTGCCGTATTGTCTTCGATCTGGTTTTCCACCTGCATCAGTGAGCTTTCTAGCCCGATTACTTAAATATGCTGATGACGTAGCAGTCTGCCAAACCATTTCTGTGACTGAGGTCTTATAAATTTCTCGAATAGTCTATCGCATGTCCACGAATTTCCCGTTCCTCTTAATTTATCCAACTGCTTAGAATGCAATTTGCACTTTGTCCCTCTCTCGATCTAGTTATCCCTCTCTGTTATAAACACAGATCCCCTAATTATAGTAGATTCCGTGAAGTATTTAGGAGTTGCAATTGACACCAACTTAAACTGGGCATTCCATATTTGCAACTCCGTACAGAAACTTCGCATATTATCTTTTCAGCTTCGAAGACAGTTCAAGGCAGTTCAAGGAAAAAATCATTTCTCTTTTGTTTATCCATGTATTTTTTTCGTTGTTCTTTATTGTTCCCCGGTGGTTTTTTCTGGTCTACTCAAGAAAGACTTCAAAATTCTTCGCCGAGGTTTATCGATCATCAGTCGTGTGTCTTTTATACCCGTTGATGAGCTATCTAAAAAACGTGTGAACTTTACTTTCACAGAAAATTCTCTCTAACCCCGATCATCCTTTACATGGCAATCTATCCAAATGCTGCTCTCATACATCCACGCGTTCTACAATCGATTATAACCCTCTCGCATTAACCTATACAATAATTCCCCAGTTCCCTATCTCGTCAGAATCCTAGTGAACGAACAGCACGTTTCTTCAGAATGTCTCAGTAACCTTGGAGGTTAAATATTTTACTTGCATTGTTCCTTCCATTGATGAGACATGTAATTTTTAACTGAAATGCGGACATCTGTTCATGCAAAAGTCCATACAAATACAAAAAGAAAACCCCACAGTAAAGTTATTTACACGGATATTCTTAATGATGACTACCCATGTAAGAACCTCAGGATTCGAGGATGGAAAGTGAGACAAAATATTCCATTTCCAGAGAATCTGCTTCGCTTAGAAGCAAAAACACCTCAGTTGAACGCAATCCCTGAGGATCCAAGTTGAAATTTGACCGCATCCACTAGCAAAACTGTTTGGTTAGTCCATTCCAATTACCATAAGACATGTTATGATGGTATGTGCACCTCTGTTACCCAAAGAGACACATAGGATGGGTGCTCTTAGGGGCCGCACGTTCAATCATACTGGGAAGATCAAACGGTAAAGACCGGAAACAGTCAATAATAGTTTGTGGCAAGATTGTTCAAACCTGTATGAATGTAACAGATAGTCAACTGCCTCTGTTCGTTGCTGTTGAGCCCAAGTAACTGGCTGACCATCACAGAAGATGACACGTGAAAAAGAAACGAATTGGAAATGGTGGTAAGCTCCTGTTCGATCTGGTTGGTACGATGGTTACACACACGCCTTCCGTGGGAGTTCAAAGCAGTGTATTTCTATGTTGTCATTGCAGTTAAATTTAGTCGTGTAAAAAATATCGGAGAATGCCGTAAAACACTGAAAATTCCCATTGTGACATTGACAGAACAACACGAGTAGCGAACAAGCTCGTTTTCGATAACTTCATCCTCTGGCTAATACAGTTATATACATTTAGTGAATAAACGTGCAACAAATAATGTCGGAACGAAAATGCGTTGATTGGACGGCAAGGGAGTGGTGAAAAGTGGTTCGGAAAGAGGTGAAAACCAAAAAATTGTTGATCCGTGGTTTTAGAATGGGGAATCGTGAAAACAGAGAAAGGAGAGGAAGGGGAAGAGGGATGAAACAGGAAGGGAGAGGTCACACACACTTAGGTCAACGGGTCATGGGTTTATTAACTAAATGTATGTAACTGTATTAGCCAGAGGATGAAGTTATCGAAAACGAGCTTGTTCGCTACTCGTGTTGTTCTGTCAATGCCGTAAATGGTCGAAAATGTTGGCAAAGCAGTACGGTTAAGAATACGCCAACCACACCGCTTTCTTTTCCAATTTATTGAGGACAGGCAGAGCTAACTTAAAAGGTCAACAAATGCAGAATGTACTTGGCACCTTTAAAATGCCAAGTGGTGCTACAAGACAAGGTTTCATCTAACTGACGAGGATATCTAATATAGTGGACTGCTTCTCTTGCGTGACAAATGAGAACAGAATAGTAAAGAGTGCAAAGGCCCGCATTTCAAAGATTCGAGCGGAGTACGCAGGACAGAAGTATTTTTGGTACTACGGAATGTTTCCTTGCGTGTGCTGCAGCGCCGTAAGGAAAGTTCTCCATTTTGGTTATGAGATTCTGAGTTTGGATGTGGAAGAAATCCATCACCTGGAGCGCTTTAACTACGGATCCGTACGTAGTTTGGTGAGATTGAATGACGCTGGCGAGTTGGCAACACTGAGGTAAGTCTTCGAGTAGTTCGGAATGATTTGGTAGAAAACTTGATATGGCGTTGTATTCAGATTAGTAGACATCACTAAACAAGGCTCGTATAGCATATACCAAGATAATCTGTTCAACAAATGCAATTACGCATAGCTGAAGGAAGAGAAGCATCATATGGATTGATGAAAGCAAAAAACATGCTTCCAGCGTGATCTTAGTGAGATAATTGTTCCCGAGATGAGTTGGATAAACCTGTTGCGGAGGGGAAAATGTTTTACCAGTAATGTGTTGTGAAAATCTCGTGAGACACAACGTATTTGTACGCCTGAAGTATTCAATTTGAGTACATTTAATTATCTTTAGCCTATGAAACATTTTTCAAGGGTTGCTCGATCATGGATACTCCAAACACAGCATTTTTAGGTTGCCATTAGAACTCTTTCGGATTTCGGATGCAGGTTACTGCGCGAGAATTAGATGCTCTTCGAGACTATGCGGTTAACTCCATCTGATGCTAATCACAAGACAGTGTGGGAAAACAATTTTTTTAAATAACCTACCGATACTGCACACGACGTTTGTACACTGATCGGAAACGCTTTTCCAACCGGACGGCAACGGTGATCGGACTCTCCGCCTCACCGATGGAGCATGCATTCTCTGCCGCTTTGTTGAAATCTGGCTCGGGCACATTGAATCGTTCGATCAGCAGTTCTAACAATTCGGACGCGGTCATGTACCGCCGATAGGTCTTGACCGAAGTGAGCAGTATAATAAAACCGGACAACAAAAAAGATGAATTTTGAATGTCGGTCATGAACTGGGAAGAAACTTACAGATGCCATTCGTCCGAAGGTACTCTCACCACAAAAATACATTTCAGTCCAATAATAGCAGAAAAATGTGATGAGACACGTAGCTGATCAACAGAAAGAATACATGAATATAATGGCAGGCTGAATATGCATCCCGAATAAGTTCCATAAATAAACCAGGCAGATAAGACAGTCACAATTTTCCAAAGCACGTCCCGACACTTGGTGAGTATAGAAGCGAGACGGTCAACATACCCCCGTTTCGGAGGAGGACTGGGAATGGAAACTGTTGCAAACTGGAAACAACAACTAGCATGAAAAATGGATAACAGACGAGTGTACAAACTATCCAAACACTTGCTTTCGAACCCTTTAGGGAAATTGGACGAATTAGCATTACGAAGAGCACTCTTCAAACGGCAAACGAAATCAAAACACACCACATAACATTATCCATGGAATTTTCAAACCCACGCACCTTATCAAATATAGCTTTGGTAGCGTAATTTTTAGTAGTTGATGACTCTACACGTACTAACTATTAGTAGAAAACTCGTGCTCGTATGCTGATCAGTCCGAGGTACATCCACAAAGCCTTTGGGTTACGGTTGGCATGCCGGAGTAGGCTGTCCTGGTGACTTGTCTTTTGGTTTATTAGTGCAGGCTAAGGGGTGTCATAAAGAAACGTTTGACATTAGATGCATGGGGAATAGCGACAAACCCGAACAACCAAACGACAGCCAGCCTGGCAGCGAGCAAACAAAGCTCACACACGGGTGCTTCGGTTACATAAATGTATAGACGTCCCAATTCGTTGTGAGTCAGCCCGCTGACTCCATAATTTCGGTCAAATTAATAAAACAGAAGTTACTCATTGTTGTTCAATTGAGAAGGATGTCTTGCACTTAAGTTACCAGAGCCGCCTGGAAGAGAACCTTTATCGTCAGTTCAATTATTCTCTCCTCTTACTATTCGAAACACGCCCGTACCACCGAACCAACTTATGTGATAAACATTCTTTTCTACAGCGATCGATTATATGAATGATTAAAACACAGTTACAAAGAAAGGGAAATTCGGTTATATCTTCCAAAACAAAACATGGTTGCAATTTCGAACAACGGCGGCTGGAAAAGAGTGCTTGCAACGAAGCGTCAAAGTGACACTCGATCCGCATGTTCATGTAACCTTTTATTGTCAGCAGACAGTAATTTGGACATTGCTACACTTTCGTTTTAAAACTCCGCAAACCTCGATGGTTACATGACGTAAACAGATCGCTGTAAAAAGGCGCTCAAGTCCAATGGACTTGATCTTTTCGATGCAAATTAGTAATACAAAACAGGGACCGGCGTGCGGGGGAGATCCCTATTGCCACAATTAGCAGTGATCCACATGACATAGGAGAAGTATTGGTTACGCTTGTGACTACAGTTTCCCGAATTCCTGGTTTGTCCGTTCCGCCCATGATGCGAAACAGCAAAGGCCAGCATCATATACAAATAAGGTGGTATAAATTGAATGAAAGAATTCATCTGAGCAAGGACTGCATCCGTGCACAGGTATGAAGTGTCCGTCTATGTACTAATCTAAACCCAGAAATATATCACAATGTCAGATACCAAAATTAGGTTTACATACCTGTAGGGGAGTGACGAACAACACGATTATAAAAAGAAAATTTTGATTATACACTTTAATGTATGGAGATGGTAGGAACAAGGATGAGCGGGAGCCAGAAAAGATATAAAAAGTACATAAAATGGAATAGCTCTCATTTTTTCACCCTGAGACTGTACTGTGTATCAGCCTCACCGAAATGGCACTCAACGTCCTCACAACTATTCTCATTAACTCCGTCGTTGCTGAATCGGGCTCATCTCCCAAATTCCCAATTTGTTTCCCATCTCACATTATCCCCCTCGCACATTTCTAAATCTATCGGGGTCTTCAGTTGACCACCCTCACATTAGTGCCTCAGATGGAAATTCTTTCGCTGTTCTCTCGTGCCCCACCTCGACCACCATCGAAGTCTGGCCGAATCCCCCATTCCCAAATAAAAGCATCACTCGACCGTCATGCCATTATAAACTAGCCACATGTAATGTGCGAACTCTGGTACATATTGATGTGCGTTATATTCAAGAAACTCACAATCAAAATTCCAGCACCATTATCCGATGGGTGTCCCCATCAAACTAATCTGTGAAGTTTCGTGTATAGTAAACAGCCGTCACTCCGACACTCGTCATGTCGGCGTACGCCTAAACGAACTGCATCCCAGATGCAATCAAAGATTCATTATACCATAGTCTACACGGCCTCTTGCGTAAAGTGAATCCGGCTGATATCATGATTTTCGCGAGAGATATGAACGCTCGAGTAGGCCAACTGACTTCGACTGGGGCGCATTCGGGGGGAGAATTTCGAACTAGATTCCTGTCGCTCGGGAAACGGCTGTTTTCGCGTAAGAGATGAACATACATGGTGCGGTTGCGCACGAAACTGCTGATCATGCTGAAGCACTACCCTTGAATCCGACCACGCATTGGTTTGTACCAAGTTGTCCATGTGCTTCGGTGGGCGTTACAAACGCACGGCAATGAAAGACCGTATCATGTGACATTTTTACGCAGGGGATGGTACGTATCGCTGTCTTTCAACCACAACACCAGCCTAAGGGACGAGAAGAGCTGGTAAGTTATTCGCACAATAATACTTTGAACTTAGCGTCTTGTTGCTCAGGGCTCAAAAGTGAGCAGAACCAGTAAGTGTAATGCCACGTATACCGGGCAACTATTGGCTAACATCTTGTAATCAATGTATTCACATGAAAATTCTATATGCTGTTTGCATTCCGATACCAATTTCACTATTTTTATTTTATATTGTCCTTTAGATTCAGCGGCGAGAAATCGAACTGATATCGCGCAGGCCTATGGGCTCAAGTGCATTTGAATGAAATAGACTGAGACCTAGTCTTTCGATGATTGTGTTGAGATGGTTTAGGTGACTTAATGTTTGGGCAAAACTAGGTATCTTAGTTCGCAGAATGCTGTACTGAACCACACAGCGTCATATTTTAAACCGATAAACAGAGGTTATTCTTATCAATCGTTGCCATATTAGTGTGGAAAAACCCGTCAAAAGGAACCCAAGTTAGGAAAAGCTTAACGTACCAATAATAACACAAATCAATTTGCTTAAAAATTCACGGGGCACATAATGCGATTCCGCAGCGTTCGTTGGCGTGCTTTCAGTGCGAAATTTGAACACAGTAACCTGGATTCCAGCTTTTGATCAATGTGAGAATTGTTTAGAAACGAGGCTCTCTGTTTGTCTTAGGGTCATTACTGAAATTGAATTCCCTTTAAAACGAAACGGTAAGCAATGGTTGGGCCAATAAATGATTATTTATTGCATCGAATGTGGAAGCACAGAATGACCAGCGCTAACTGGGAAACGCAACGCCTATTAGGCATCAGTTGGACAACTGGCTTCCCAGTGTCACAAGGTCAAAGACTAACCAGCATACCTTTCGGAAAAAAAAGTTGGAGAATAACGAGACATAGAGGCCCACTTACCATTAGGAAAACGCTGACTGTTTTGCTGTCAAAATATGCGTGATATGTCATGCGTTCAATCAATTTGACCTTCGTCGCGGCCCGTATGACCGGGATTTCCACACTACTGTCCCGAACTGAGGATTCAAAGATGATGTTGGTTATCGAGTCCGGTGTGGAAAATCTGACAGGACAATTCAGGGAGAACAGAGAAGCTCTTGAATGAAATCCGAACAACAATAAAAAACAGGCGAAATCATTCCCCCACAAGATTTCATTGTATCATCATGGAAAACGGTTCGAGGAGGACTGTGCTTGAAAGACGAATGCGGGCATTTAATTGGTACACGAACAAATTGCAATTCAACTGATTGAGCTACCGGCGCTTTTTGATAAGAATACTGAAATTATGTCGTAGGGTACAGTTCGACCACCGCAAACAGGGTTGCTTTATGCATTTACAACACACGCACCTCTTGAGACATCTATTAAAACTAGTAAATCAGTAAAACAAACCAGGGCACGAGTGACATTCATTTGACCTCAGCATAAACGTTATATGCAATTTGAAACATATTTTCTCATATTACTGAAGAACTTACGAGTTGGGACAATCAAACACTAGATCGGTTTTGTGTAATATGACTACCACACTCTGCACGAATGCGATTAAAGCGTTTGCTCGTTATGTTATTCAAACCTTGCCAAGTGTATAACTACGCCTACAGGACGCGACTAAAGGCAGATGCATGCCCAGCGAAAGTCGATCCTAAGCATGCTCACAGTTGCCTCACACACACATATGCACACGTACATACGCTGCTTCACACCACTGAGTGACACGTTGACCTTTTACAATGACCTGTATTTGGCCTTAGTTCCGTTGTCACATTGATTCTGCTTACTTATCGATTTGCATACTCCTGATGAAGACCACTCGAGGTGATCGAAACGTTGAGCGATACATAAATTCTATTCAACAATGTTGTGTTATTCACAAGCTCTTCTTGTTTTCTAATACACTGAATTATTCTGCAATATCGAAAACACAATATGTAACCAATGGGTCCTCTATGAAAATTGTTAGTAAAATTAAGTATTTGATAAAACGCTAACGGATCATGTCAAATTCGATACCGAAACGTAACAATCCCAAACTAAATCATAAAACGTTTGGTTCGGACTCAGATCGATTTTGTCCTATGAAATCGAAAGGAGTGATTGAGCAGATATGGTCGTAACTGCAGAAGCGAGAAAATTGCAAGTGGTGGCAACAGAGGAAACCAGGTGTATATTTTCATTGTTGTCCAACCGAGATAGTTCAACAGGACCAGCTCAATGTGAGGAAAACATCTGCTGTGCGAACCGGAAGAAGTAATCACATAGTGCATTTTTTCGCGTATCCAGCAAACAAGGAGTTAAATGAAACACCAGGAAAAAGTGTTTTTCATATCTGAAACGATCCTCATGCGGAGGAAACGGACACCTTGCAAATCTTCCAGTTTTAAGAAATGATGACAATTTTGCTCCCTCAAAAAATCCTCCTGTGCTTCATTGTGAAATACACTTATCTGAGTACTTCTATTTACAAATAGACAATAAAGAGCCCATTGCAGTGGAGCAAAGATTACTTCATCAATGAAAACGAAGCGTTGCGATCACTAAAACTTGGTGTTTCGGATAAAAACGTCTCCATTCAGGCAAATTCACCCGGTGAAAAAAGGTAACGTGAGACGAAGAGGGAATTGGCGATCAATGTGTCTGTGATGGAGAGGGTCAAGAAAAGGACAATCGCCAGTATGGAATGTGCGCGCTCGGATATCCATCAACAGAGATAGTCGGTTGCATTTTTAGGAAATGTTTTTGTGAAGCTAGGTGTACCAGAATTCACAGTACTGCCGCCGATAAAGTTCTATGTCATTATGCCAATGATGTGTTATGTGATATTTCCCGTTGGAATCCGTGAGAGAGTGTGATCAGATTTGGATGCATGTCAGCATGCATATATGCAGCAAGGTAAGTCCTACGCACAGTGACGGCAACCCAAATTGGGAGCACGGGATAAGCGATGCTAGTTAATCATCAGAATTCGGGCGATGAAGGCCACTTATGAAACATGACTCCAAAAGAAGATGGTCAGCCTTGAAATCATTCAGTGAATTCACATTGATTACAATTCTGCTTCATTAGCGGAACACAAAAATACGGAGTTCACTTTGTTTTTATCTCTATCACTGAACTGAAAATACCATTGGATCATGGACGATTTCGAAGAGTAGTACAAAATGAAACAACAAAACCTCATTGCGGACTAAGTTCAATTCAATAAAAAAGGATGCTTTCGCAACGAAAAAAGATCATTTATCCATTGGTTTACAATCCGCGTTAGTCACATTTCGCGGTCATTTATGCATAATGCTACACTTTAGGATAAAAATAAGAGGGGATGGGTGTAACTATGTGTGTCTAGAACATGAGTGAGGATCACTAGGAAAGTCTATTTTACGATTATTTTGATTTTACGGACAATCTTCGTTGAAAAGGAAGCAGATATTTGCCAGTAAAAACCCAACAGATGCATACAACCGAATTCAGTGCTGCACAAGATTGACAGTAACTTACTGGTACAGGTTGGGTGGAGGTAAAACGAGAGGAATCTCCTGTCTTGGCAAATCACGTAAATAACGTGTAAAAAGCCTGAAAAATACGATAGAAGAGAAAAATTACCATTTCAATCGTTTTACAGAATACTTTATCGTATTGCTCCGTAATATTGAATAAAATAATCTGTTAAGTGTTGAGAACTAAATAGTATTCGAATCATTAGACTTAGGACCAATCATGTGGAAAAGAAATTTCAAAAGAAAACTGACCGAGACAGTTGCAAATAGACTAGAGCAGCCATCCAGTCAGCTTTGTCCTCCTGAGAAGTGAACACAAAAGTGATCCGTTGCTTCGGCGATGCCGATATTGCACCCAATAGGGCGGCACTAGCTGCAGCCACTGCTGCCCCAGCAGTCGGTATACCAGAAGTGACACTCATGGTTGATGCCTCCGTTTCTGTCATAACACACGAGCCTTCACCAAAACCGACCACTGGATTAGCACCACCGGCACCACCGACCAAAGTGCTCGTGCTGGTCAAGGTAGAGACGGAAAGCATGCTCCCGATGTGGGAACAAGTGCTCGGGGGCGAGGTTGAGATGGCGATACTACGCCCACTTATGCCCGATGCGGATTGGTGCTCAAGTGGGATGTGTGAGGAACCGGTGACACCAGGAGCCACTGGTAGATTCAAGCCAGACGCGTGCACAGCTGGAGAGAGCGAAGCACGTCTGGGAACATCCCAGTATTCCAGTTCGAACAGGAACAGCACATCTGTGGTGATTTAAGAAACGGCCCGATGAGGGATTAAGGGTAAAACTGCTGAAATCACACAGAAATAAGTGCATAAGCAGATTCTGTCTTATTGCACTGATAAACGATACTACAATAGAGAAGACGAGGTGCCTGTGTAGTCACTCAGTTGCCCACTTGAAACATAAAATGAAAGAAACGGGTCAAGAAGCGCAAGATACAGATTAAATAGATGCTGATAAAAGTAGACGCATTAGTCACAGTTTGCCACACTGATATGATACAGTTATCTTCCATTTTTGCGTAATTAACTGTTTCACCCTCTTTCCACTTTGCTCTGTACCCCAGTCCACCTATTCCCTTTTATTGTTATTGTTAATATTGTTGTGGCGTTGGCACCATGCTTGTTCACAAGCCGGTGTAATATA